>JAULCC010623890.1:0-17477 GCA_032358795.1 Nuttallia obscurata
TTGCGGTAGGTCGGTGGTTCTACCCGGGTGCACTCTGTGCCTGAAATAGTGTACAGAGGTCCCCCGAGGTCTTCCTCAACCTGTTATGAGCTGGACGTCGCGATATGACTGAAATACTGTTAAAGCAACGTTAAATTCCAAATAAACAAAAACAAACGGGCAGCTCTTGATTCTAGTCATAAAAGGTTTACAATTACTTACTGCCAGACAACACATCTAATATACATTCTTTAAAGTTTTGATAAAACCATGCATAGAAAACATTATTTTATGTGATACAACTTAAGGTTGCATAAATTAAGTCTCCCCAGAGAATACATATTGTTTTAGCCCCGTCCATCCTAGATGCTTTCCGCTCATTATCTTGAGTTTCACAGAACTCAGAGGATCGTGGAATTTTTTAATTTATTGAGAAGATGCTCTATATTGGTTTTGTGGCTACTTGGTGAAAGGTCAAGGTCATAGGGACTTAAAGGTCAAATTAGTTTCCGCTCATTATCTGGAGTTCCACCAAGAGTCTGCAAACTTCAAAGGATGAATGGACTTAATGCTAAGATGATTTCTATTAAGTTTACTTGGTGAAAGGTCAAGGTCACTGGGCCTAAATAGTAAAATTGGCAACCGTTCATTACATTAAGTTTCCTACAACCCAGAGTCTTAAAGCTTCACAGGATGATTGAATTTATTGATTAGATAGGACTAGTAGATTTTAGGGTCACTGGGGCCTGAAAGGTCAAATTGGTTTCCACTTAATAACTGAAGTTTTGTATTTATCAAAGAGTCTTAGTTTAAACTTATTTATTTTAGCTCGAAAGCCTATGGCTTGAAGAAATACTTTCGAGTCCGTTTCCTGGGTAGAACCAGTACTTGGTGTCAACAAAAGAAGGTCAGAAGAAATGCCTCCTTCGGGGCTCGAACCCGCAACCTCCTGAATGCAAGGCGGACACCATATCCCCTACGCCACTGCGCCCTCAAAGAGTCTTCAAAGTATATAGGATGATTGAATTTATGGAGTGGATGATTCCCATTGTTTTTGGGATCACTTAGCGAAAGGTCAATGTCACAAGGGTCAAAATGGTGAAATTGGTTTCCTCTCAACAACAGGAGTTCTATATAATTCAGTCTTCAAACTTCATAGGATGATTGAATTTACTGAGTAGATTATCCCTATTTGTTTAAAATAACTTACTTATTCTCGTCTCCAAAGTTATTGTTTGTTTGTTTGGAATTTAACGTCGCTTTAAAGTATTTCAGTCATATTGCTATGACCAGCTCATTAAAGGTAGAGGAAGATTGATTGAGTTGGGTTTTGCGGCACCGCAACACTGTATAGGTTATATGGCGCCATTCAGGAAAAAACTTGTTGGATCCACATTTCATTTACATCGAGATAAAAATAACAACTTAATACCTGCTGGAGAATCAGAGATGTAGAAACTCCAGATTAAGGAACAAACCCTGTTAGTCGCCTCATACGATCATGCCAGGGTTAAGCAGTGGTCCAAATTCTTGTGCTACATTAGCACGTCCCAGGCCCACAAAAGACCCTGGGGGACCTCTGTACACTATTTCAGGCACAGAGCTCCCTGATAGAACCACCGACCTACCGCAAGCCAGCTGGAAGGCTTCCTCACTTGAAAAATCCAAAGTGCCCAGAATGGGATTCGAACCCAGTGGTGAGGGGCTGAGAGATTGCAAGTCAACGACTATAACCACTCGGCCACGGAGTCCCCTATTTTAAATTTATTATATCAATGATTTTTGTTCTACGACTGAGCAATGGGGGAGACATGCATTTTTCGAAAAAAAAAATCCCCTAATTTTAGCCGAGTTCAATCCTACAAGAAACCCTTTTAATTTATGCAGACAACCACACTAAACATGTAATATATTTTCTAATACTCTTACAACTGTACTACATATCTGTATATATACATAGCTACAAGGGTTTTAAACAAGCACTTGTATATATGCATTACCTTTTTACTTCAAAAGCAAGTTACTGCATATTAGTAAAAATGTATGAGTTATTGAGTTCAAAAGAGTCATGATTTGTCTCTTTTGATGACTGTAAGGTGTTAAACTGAAGTATTTAATCTGGTTATCTATTATGTTACATGTACTAGAAACAGAATCCATATACTGTCAAAAATAGGTTCTGTGTATATAGTATTGTATCATCAATATGAAAATATTGATGTATATACAACAATTCAATTTATTTTTCATTTCAATATTTTATTGGCATAAAAATCATAAATGTTAATCACCATTTACAAATACATAAATGGCTGTTGTATATTTCAAAACAATTAAATAAAAACAAACATACAACACACATAGATCAAGTTATTATAAATTGGTAAAATTTAAATTCAGCACATTTACAAAAATACAATAACTTTGCAGACACACATTACATTACTGAGTGGAAAATAAAATAAAATGGATTATCAAAGCCTATCATTGTTGCTAGATGATTTACTTAACCGTTTTTGACCTCTTTAGGCATTGTCAGCGACAGCAGTATTTAGGCATACACAGTAAACACATTTCTCTATACAAAGTTCACACTAGTGAAAAAAAGCACTTCATCTTTTTTTGGTACATTCCTATTTACATTTCCTGCAAATTCTCTCTCTTCTGCCCTAGCTCTCCTTTGGATAACTTGTCTGCTAGACATCTAAATCATGTTTCAGCTGTTCTATGTTTTATGACATTTTCTGTACAACAGAGGCAAGGGCAAAATTTTACCCCATATGCATCATATGAACAAACTATTGTGAATTTAGCCATTTGGGTTAGGAAAATCTATTTTTTTCACAAAAAATCTATTTTTTTATTATTATTATTATTATTTTTTATTTTTTTATTTTTATTTTTTTTTATTTTATTTATTTATTTTTTTTTTATTAATTTTTTATTTATTTATTTATTAAAAAAAGACTTTTCACAAATTCCATATAAAACTGAGTATGACCTACAAAGCATTATAAAGTCTCATTCATGATCACCAATATTTTAAATAAAAACACAATTCTTTCATATTGCACCATGAATTCTTGCTTGTTTGTTTGTTTATTTTGAATTAAGCATCGCTTTAACAGTATTTCAGTCATATCGCGACGTCCAGCTCATTAAGGTGGAGGAAGACCCCGGGGGACCTCTGTACACTATTTCAGGCACAGAGAGCACCCGGGTAGAACCACAGACCTACCGCAAGCCAGCTGGAAGGCTTCCTCACTTGAAAAATCCGAAGTGTCGAGACCAAGATTCGAACCCACAGCGGTGAGGGGCTGAGAGATTGCAAGTCAACGACTATAACCACTCGGCCATGGAGGCCCCGAATTCTTGCTTGTATAAGTGTTGAGCACTATTTGTAAATTTTCTTTCTTTAATTTGCCATTATTACGTAACTGTTAATTTTGTTTGTATTTATTTCCATTTTTATTTCAGTCTCATCATGGTAACAATAATCAACATCTACAACATGTATTAGATATAGTTTATTTATTAAAACTTTAATGGAATTTATATCGTAACGAGCGACCCAAGGAAGCAAAGTGGCGATCTAAATTCCATTAAAGTTTCAATAAATCAACTATATCTGACTGATAGATCAGACAGACCACGCCTCCAACATCATACCTTAATCTCGCCCTCCATCCCCTGTTTCCTATTTCATAGTAAACAAGTCCATATTTGGATACTGTTGTAAGTTCGTTGTCTAGAGTAAATATCTAGGTAGCATGTAGCCTGCATGTGAGGAGCGTGCGTTGACGTATGATTAGGTGACAAAGGTGAATGGGGGGAGCGTACGTGTGGCTCCGTTTATTTTTAGCGCTCAAAGTTGAACTTTAAGGTGACATAAATTTGGCCGTTTGCTACTTTAAAGCCAATAAGTGAGTGGAAATTAAAAAAATCCCTGCATTTTCACTGGCTCAGAGAGTAGACTGATCTACAAATAACATTTATTTTTATCGCATTATTTTCTAAAAATTAACGGAGTCGTATGCTCGTTACGATATGAATACCATTTAAGTTTCAATAATTAAACTATATCTTATACTTAACCATGCCATTTATTACAGATTTATAAGAGACTATCAGTTATAAACATTTATCACATTTAACAAGTAAAAATACATTGCACATTATTAAAGCGTATAATCAGTACAAACTACTAGTAAAATGTATACAGCCTTTGTTAATCTACCAAGCAAAACACATATCAAGAGACCAATGTGTTTGCATGTTTAAAAACTACTTAAAAATCGATATATTAAAATACTTATTATTGGAAAAACTGCCAAACAAGCCCGATTACAAAATGGTCTTAAAATCCTTTATCAATTCAAACCAGATTTGAAATGAACTGATTAACAGAGCCTGCATATCTAACAGTAAGATAATACTTATCTAAGATAACAGAAGTACGCATTATTTACAATAGAATTTGTCGTTGTTCATGATAAGACATAGTTTGTTTTTGTTTTTAAATCTGTAAGTACGTACGAGTATATATTTATTAATGTATTTCAGTGTCATTTGCATACAACATTATCACAATTTCAGAAGTATGTATATTAAGTACCAAATACCAACTTTAAGAGACTATCACAAATTAATTGACGAGAAATTTCATTATGGACAATACTGAAATATGATGAAAAATGTATTTTTATTTAAAAAAATAAATTAATAAAAAAAGACATTTGTACAGAGTCTCAGACCTTAACTTAAGCATATGAAAGAGGGTTTTGGTGGATAATCTAACAATTTCTTCATTTGAAAGAACAAAAATTGTTTGATCTTCATCACATTTGCTTGCAAATTTTCCATCGATTTCTTTTGCCCTGTCATATAAAACATGTCCAAGTGGTTGGTACGCAGGACATTGGGTAATAACATGAATCTCTGATTCAACATGAAGCTTACATATAGGACAAATGATATTGTCAAGTGGAACAGATCTATGTTTGAGTGGTATTGGAAGAGTAACATAAAATTCTGCTTTAAACAATGTATAAGTTCTTAAATTTTTTTCTACCACTAGACCCAGATGTATTTATTGGTTATACAAGTTTTCCAATCATTTATATGACCATCTATTGTACCATCCTCAACTTTGTTACAAAACATTTTACTTGACATATTTATATTGCTAATCATCAAACTAGACAAGTTAATCTTATTCATATGTTGTATAAAACAAAACTGCCAATTTCTACATCTTGTGCTAGCTTTTTGATTACAAAGGTTAAAAACTTTCCAGTTTATTCTAGACCTATCCATTTTGCAAAATCTATGTCATTGTCTAGCCACATATCTCCACTGTCTGACTGTCTCGCATGCAGTGGTCTCCATCCACACTCACCATATAAAGCGCAGCTTTAGGAGTGTATTCATCTAGACCAATGTAGAAGCGCAGAGCTTGATTCTGCAATGTGTTTATACATATGAAAACCCCAAATAGAAGCACCATACTCAATGATTGGCCATACTGTACTTTCATATATATCTTAGAAAAGCATTGTATGGCAAACCACCCAAACATTTTGATTTGGCTATAAGCAGTCCAAATACTCTCCCTGCGCTCTGTGCGACAGATTTTGCAGTTTTATCAAAATTTAAATGTTCATCCAAAAGCAAGCATGATTGATTAATTGTAATTGTTCAGGTCTTTGAATGTTATATATACTCTTTTCTAACAGTCCCATGTATGTAAGGACATAGATGAATCTCAGGCTGGTTTCTGACAAAATTACCCAACAGTAGATAACACTTTTACCTTTATGTCTGTTACACAAAAATATTTGTCAAAAAAAGAAGTTGTTTTTAATTGTACCTTTATAGATTTTTCCTAGGCGTTTGACTCGATACAGCATCATAAAACAGGTTTTGCGGAATGTATCAGGAAAAGTATTATAATTTAATGTACGATTTCTTTATGTTTTACTGTCCATGTATAAAATTTTCAAGGCATGCGTGCATGACAACATGACTAATCAGACTTCTTCAGATGAAATGTCGGAACCAGGCATAACTGTATATTTATTCGTATAAGGTTACATGTTTGTGTTTTTAGTTGGTATGAATGTGTGATGATGGCAATTCTTCATGAAATCTGATCAAATGTATGAGTTTATCCCCTACATATGGCAAAAACAGACATTGTAACATCTGAAACAATCAAGACAATAATTTAAATGTTCGATAAGAACCATCATTTACCAAGTTACTAATAATTACATATGAACATTTACTGGATATTGTATGGTATGATGAACACACACTGTTCACAGGTGAACAAAGACATTGAAAATTACTTTATGGTTCAAATATTTCCAGATTTTATGGTTAAAGCAGTTCAGTGATTCACAAACATAAATCTATTTCCCATTTTACAGATTTCCAAAATTGCAACAGTTTTTTCTTTATTTCAGTCTCATCACGGTACTGCAGAAACACATCTGATAATTTTATACAAAATAATACACATGTACAATACCATAAAAATAATACATTACAAAATTAATATTAAACAGGGCTATCACAGACACTTTTTACATTCATAACATATGAAACATTACTGCTATTCTCACTCTCTACAAATAACTGATTGAAGGAAAATTTAATTCAACAACTAGTTAAAACAAACTATTTTCATAAAAATTGAAAAAAAGGAAAAAAAAAGCACCAAGTGGTAGTTATCATAGATGCATGCTGAATTATGTCCTTATAACATCTGTTGTCATTTTTCATATCAGGTTTACAAATTTCATCCTTTAAATTCCGTTTTTTTGGCCCTGATTTGTTTACTTTCATACCATTGGATGTCACTTAAAGGGTTGTGCTCTCAACTAAAAGTCAGTTTCCTTTTTCTAATCATTTAATAGCAAATCTCAAAGTTCATAAAATAATTAATGGCAATATGAAAATGGTAACAAAGTGTTATGAATTTAATCAAGAGACCCTGTGATGAGGTTTGAAGTTTTTACCCGATAAATCAATTTTACCGTATGAACCTTGTGGCAAGACTGAATTTGATCTACCTGAACCAGCTTAAAAATCTTGAAACTTCCCAAACAGCTAATGCCTCATGTAACATTAAGCCCCAGCATCAAGTAGTTTTTGACAAGAATCTCTTTAAGATGTTGTTTTTACTTTTTCATGCACATATTGTTGTGTTTTACATGAACAGAGTATAGTAATAATAATAATTCTGGCGTCTCTCAATGTACTATTTTACCTTTTAAAAATCCAATATTGAACGTAAATATAATTGGACGAGTCGCCATTAAAGTGGTAATATGTTTTCAGCTGAGCTGTCAACAACAAATATTTGAAACCACTGACACATAAAAGGTGCGAAAATTGAATCTAGCAGAACTGATTTATAAAAAACCCATCTCGTCCGGAGGGGGCCCCTCTCCCTCACCCACACCGTCCTGAGTCCAGATTTTGAATGCCTTCAGGACGATGTGCCTGTTAAAAGATACCTTGCTGAGACTCTCCTTGAAGGATTCTAGAGTAATGATTTGAATAACCTTGGTAGAGGATCACTAAATAATGATATATGGGCAGTTTTATCAAAACTTACT
This sequence comes from Nuttallia obscurata, assembly GCA_032358795.1. NCBI lineage: Eukaryota > Metazoa > Mollusca > Bivalvia > Cardiida > Psammobiidae > Nuttallia > Nuttallia obscurata. The sequence continues at coordinate 7,605 of JAULCC010623890.1, forward strand.
GGACAATTTAATAGTATTAGGAGTTTGAAGCTTTTTTTTTTTAAAATTCATTGTACTCTTGTGACCCTATGTGTCGAGGCTAAATTTTACACAATGGACCTGGCTTGAATAAACTTAAAACTGCACTATCAGCCTATGCTCCGTGTATGATATCAAGTCTTCAGACTTTGTAGTTTTTGATAAGAAAGTTTGTTTTGGCCCCAGGAGCAATACAATTTGAACAACTTTGGTAGAGGACCTGACCACAATATTCTTTATGTGAAGTTGCATCAAATTATGTTCAGTCATTCAGAGGAGATGTTGTTTAAAAATATTGATTATTTATAGCCTTAAAACACAGCCTGTGAGCCCTAAATGCTCTAATTTTCCTGCAAAAAAATCTCTATTAACAAAATCTAATGCATTTTTAATATCAATATAGGTTGCTTTGATTTTTATCTATGTATTAATTATATTTGTTAGAGATGATACATGGTCTATCATGCTGTGTTTCTTATGAAACCCATTCTGTTCAGTTATTCACAAACCGAAACGATGGTATTTTTTCAACAATTAAACAAGACGACCATGATGGTCTTGTAATCGCTCACTTGAAATTTGCACATACAAATTAAAGAACCCTAAACAGGGTCATCATTTGAAGCATGGTTTGAAGGATTTTTGATTAACAATCACCTTGGGAGCATTTCTGTGAAATTATTTTGAAATCGATATCTAGCTTGCAATTACTGTGGTGGTGATTTTCAAAGTCTTCCATATAGTATTATAGTGAAAATAAACCCCGCCCCCTGGCGGCCATGGTTTTTTTTGCGAACAAGCAAGATTTGAAGGAATTAAATAAAGGGTCACAGAAGGATCATTTCTGTGAAATTATTTTGAAATTGGCCAAGCGGTATCTGAGAAGAGATTTTCAAAGTTTTTCCTTTCGGTTGCCATGGCAACCAGAGTTCTGCATGAAACTATTTTTTAAGTAATCTGGAAAAGGACCAACTCAGGAACATTTATGGAAAGTTTTGTTATATTTGGCCAAGCAGTTTCTGAAAAGAAGGTTTTCAAGGTTTTGATTTCGGTTGTCATGGCAATCAGATTTCTGCATGGAACTAATTTTTTTAAGGAATCTGGAAAAGGACTTACAAAAGGACATTCATGGGAAATTTTGTTTAATTGGCCTGGCAGTTTCTGAGAAGAAGATTTTAATTTTTTTCCATATAGTACCAAAGTGAATATAAGCACCGCCCCATGGCAGCCAGGCTTTTTTGTGAACAAGCAAGATTCGAAGGAATTCAATAAAGGGTCATAGAAGGAAAATTATTTTGAAATTGGCCAAGCAGTTTCCGAGAAGAAAATTTTCAAAGATTTTCCTTTCGGTTATCATGGCACCAAGAGTTTTCCATGGAACTCAATTGTTTGAAGGAATCTGGAAGAGGACCAACTGAGGAACATTTATGGGAAGTTTTGTTAAAATTGGCCTAGCAGTTTCAGAGGAGAAGATGTTTGAAGGCAATTGTTGAGGACGGACGGACGGACGGATGACGACGGACAGACCATTATCACAATAGCCCACCCTTGAGCACTTCGTGCTAAGGTGAGCAGACCATCAGAAAATATCAATGGACTCCAAACTTCTTATATAGGTAAAATATAATACTAAACTACATAATAATACAACCATTGCACATTTAAAAGTCAAATGAAAGACATTCAGATATTGCAGCATAATGGTGGCTTATTAAAATCACAAAACTTGTAAAAATATGAGTCATTCTCTTTTGTCAAAACTCATACAACTGAAGATGGACACTTTCAATCAGCCTTTAAAACCCGTCTAATCAACACTCCTGCCTTGCAAAATAACTAAACCATTTTTCAGAGGAGGGAGACTGTTTCTGACTACTTTTTTTTCGACCTGAGGTCAAGCTGCTCTGGACAAGTTATTGTCACCTATTGATGGGGGCTCGTCTCTGGATTCTCCATTCCCCGTAATAATGCTAGTGTTGCTAACACCCATAAATGTGGGTTCGTCTCTGGATTCTCCATTTGCCGCCACAGTGCTAGTACTGCTGACACTCATAAATGGGGGCTCATCTCTGGATTCTCCATCCGCGGACACAATGCTAGGAATGCTGACACGCATAATTGGAGGCTCGTCTTTGGATTCTCCATCCGCAGTCACAGTGCTACAGCTGCTGACACCGATAAATGGGGGCTCGTCTCTGGATTTTCCATCCGTAGTCACAGTGCTAGTACAGCTGACACTCATAAATGGGGGCTCATCTCTCGTTTCTCCATCCGCGGTTACAGAGCTAGTGCTGCCGAAACCCATAAATGGGTGTTCATCTCTGGATTCTCTATCCGCAGTCACAGTGCTAAGGGGCAAGCCTCTGCATTTTCTATCCGAGGTCACAGTGCTAGAGCAGTTGACACCCATTAAAAGGGGTTCGTCTCTTGATTCAACATCTGCGGTCACAGTGCTCGATCTGCTGACACCCATAATTGGGTACTGGTCACTGGATTCTCTTTCTTCAGTCATAGTACTAGGGCTGCTAACATCCATGAATGGATGCTCGTATCTGGATTCTCCATACCTGGTTACAGTACTAGGGCTGCTGATACTCATAAATGGGTGTTCTTCTTTCGATTCACTTTCTGCCTTCACAGTGCTATGTCTGCTGACACCCATAAATAGGTGCTTGTCTCTGAATTCTCCATAAGTGGTCACATTGCTACGGCTGCTGACATCCATTGCTGGGGACTCTTTTCTGGATTCTCGATTCATGATCAAAGTGCTAGGCTTGACAACCAAATATGGGTGCTCTTTTTTGGATTCTCCATCTGCCTTCACAGTGCTACATCTGCTGACATCCGTAGCTAGGTACTCGTTTCTGGATTCTCCATCCATGGTCACAGTACTTAGGCTGCTGATACTCATAAATGGGTGTTCTTCTCTGGATTCTCCATCCACCTTCAGAGTGCTACAGTTGCTGCCACCCATAAATAGGTGCTTGTCTCTGGATTCTCCATCCGTGGTCACAGTGCTAAGTCTACTGGCATCCATATATCTGTGCTCGTCTCTGGATTTTCCATACTTGGTCACAGTGCTGGGGTTGATGGCATCCATATACGGTTGTTTGTCTCTGACTTCTTCATCTCTGGTCACAGTGCTAGGGCTGCTGACAGCCATAAATGGACACTCATTCCTGGAATCTCCCACTATCCAGGTCTCTCCATGACATAGACTGATAAATTTGGATGGATCCAGCCCCTTGTTCTCCATGTGTTCCTTGACTTTGTTGGGTGGTTCAAGGTAAAACTGGAACATACAAAAAGGAACCATTAGAACAAGTGAAATCCTCTTAAGTCCTGATTGTCATAATCAAACACTCTTATTTAAGGTTTTATAAAAAAATGAAACCATTGTATAGTTTAATTGACAATTTGATAATTATTACAATGACAAAATAGGAGAAGATATATATTTTGCAATAATTTTAAGCAAGTCTTATGCTTCAGTTACAAACAGTAAAGGTTTGATAAGACCTGTGGAAAGTTAAACTACGTAATTTATATTTAGTCAATGCAAATAGGCTTGCTTAACTTTCATGTACTGATAAAATAAAGTGTGTCAGATATTTATAACTTGTAATTAAAAAAACAAACTAATTTGTGTAGCACAAACAATAGCCTTAAGATTCACTGTTTAGATAAATATCTGTATACAAAACCTTATAAAATCATCATCTATTTGTATAAACGGCCCGGTTAGCTGAAGTTGCAGAGCATCCGCTGCCGGTGCATGAGGCCTCAGGTTCGATCCCCAGCCGGGTCAAACTAAACACTTTAAAAATGGTTGTAATGGCTCTCCGTCCTTGGCGCTCGGTATTTAGAGTTAGCATTGTGATTGTTTGTCGGTGTCAGGACATAGTAACCTGCGGGGGCTCAGCCCCCACGTGTAGCAGTGCTGGGCACGTAAAAGAACAGAGAGTATACAAAAGAGTTTTCTGTATCCGCTTCCCTCTCTCTGAGACATCTCCATTCCCCCTAGTTGGCAAAAAGTGACAACCAAAAAAAAACAAAAAAAATCTACTTGTACAACATAAAGCGGCTTTTCATAAAATGAAAATTCTACCAATTAGTTACTGAGAAATGACTGCGGACGAACAATTTTCAATAAATCAAAGGGAAATAACTCTAAATGTTGACCAACCCCCGAAAAATGGATGGACATCATTGCAGTATGTTGGTTCATATTTATGTAAAGTTTAATGAAGTTCTACTAAGTTACTAAGAAATGGCTGTGAACATAAAATGTTCATAAGTCAAGAGTCATCACTCCAAGAAAAACTGACCAATCAAAAGAAAACGATAAAAAAATGGACGGGCATCATCTCAGTATGTTGGTTCATATTTATTTCCAGTTTCATGAAATTCTACCAGGTAGTAACAAAGATATGGCTATGAATGTAAAATTTTCAATAAATCAAGGTCAATAGCTCAAAGGAAAATTGACCAATCCAAAAAAAATGTAAAAAATAGCAGTATGTTAATTCATATTTATTTCAAGTTTCATAAAATACTACCAGGTAATAACTGAGAGTTGGCTGTGAACGTAAAATTTTCAATAAATCAAGGGCAATAACTATAATAAAAATTGACCAATCCACAATAAAATGAACAGGTATCATCGCAGTATATTGGTTCATATTTATTTTAATAATCATTAAATTCTACCAGTTAGTTACTTAGAAATGGTTGTGAACATAACAATTTCAATAAATCAAGGGCAATAACTCTAAAGAAAATTGGCCAATTCTAAAAAAATAAAAAACAGGCATCATCGCAGTATGTTGGTTCATATTTATTTCATGAAAATCTACCAGGTAGTAACTGAGAAATGGCTGTGAACGTAAATATTTCAATAAATCAAGGAAAATTTCCCAAAAAATGGATGGACATCATCATAGTATGTAAGTTCATTTTTATTTCAAGTTTCATAAAATTCTACCAGCTAGTTACTGAGAAAAAACGTGACGGACAGACGGACGGACATAGCCATTTCAAGATGTTGGTTCATATTTATTTCAAGTTTCGCCCCATGTGGCCTGGGTGTGCCAATGTAGCACAAGAATTTGGACCACTGCTTAACCCTGGCATGATCGTGAGAGGCGAATAACAGGGTTTGAACATGAATCTGGAGTTTCTGTATCTCTGATTCTCCAGCAGGTATTAAGTTGTTAGTATAATTTTTTCTCGATGTAAATGAGATGTGAATCCAACAAGTTTTTTCCTGAATGGCGCCATATAACCTATACAGTGTTGCGGTGCCGTAAAACCCAACTCAAACAGACAAAATTTAAAGTTTCATGAAATTCTTCCAGCTACTTACTGAGAAATGGCTGTGGAAAAAAAACGTGACGGACGGACGGACACATTTCAATATCCCCCTCCCTTTTACATAGGCGCCCTATTATTAAATGAATGATTCTCTTGAACTTATAGCCATGAATAAAATGGAAACATATGTAATAATATCCTCTTTACAAAAGTGATCCTTCAACAAGTACAATACAGTACAAAAATTGTATTGCATTATTCAGTTTGTTTATTTAACTTACATCATTTTCTGTCATCTGCGGCAAATGTACACCCAGGAGTGAGAGAAGCAGAAAACTCTTCTTTTACCTGTCCAGTGTATAGCATTGGTACACAAGGAACTGGGTTGCGGCTGGTCACTCTATCCTGATACCAACGAGTCAATCTGAATGCTGACCCCAAATCCTAAGAGCCAAAGAGGGAAAGCCATAACTACCATTTTCAAAGTCTTTGGTTTGACTTGACCGTGGATTGAAGCGGATGCTCTTCTGCTGAGCTAATCAGGGTGTGTGTGCACACCCGTGTGTACGTGATTATGTTCACATGCTGATTTAAAGCAAATTTTTCTATTTTAAAAGGTCATAATTCAGTCATGCACAAGATCATCAGGTACCGCCAGGTTATGTCAAGTGGTAAAGCACCCGGTTCCGGTGCGGGAGGCCGCGGGTTCAATCCCCGACTAGGTCAAACCAATGACTTTAAAATTGGTAGTAATGGCTACCCTCTTTTGGCTCAGGATTTTAGGGTTAGCATTACGGCTGGTTTGTTGGTGTCAGAATAAAGTGACCGGCCGGGGTTCAACCCTCACGTGTATCAGTGATATACACTGGGCATGTCAAAGAACCAGAGAGTTCTACAAAAGAGTTCTCTGTATCCGCTTCTGTACCAAACAAGACTATTTGGCTTGTTTTCCGAAGAAACTGAGTTGAACCGAAAGCAAAGAAAACTACTGTTTTAGTCAGGTTCACTATGTCAATAAACTGAAGTTCGTTCAAAATTTTGGTTGATTAGCAAACCTATACATTTTTGGAAGGATTAAAGTGAGACAAATTAAGTTATCGATGTTTATATTTGCGGAGAAACATGTATGGCCACCATTTTCAATTTTCAAAATGGCCAAAATACTTTTTTGCGCTATCTCTGCTTCCAATTAACATAAAAACATTAATAAAAATGTAATTTCTATGTTTTGAGGTACAAAGAATCCAAAAAAGGGGTTAAATACATGTTTCGACAAAACAAAAAGACAATAATGAAAGATTATTGCGTCATATTACTTAAGTTGATACCTATCACGATAAACCTGGTAATCAAATTAGTGACATACATGTTTTGGGTCTAAAGGAATATAAAATGTGAAAAACTATTCCCTTTAATGATCATTATCACAATCCAAAACATTACTTTGTATATTATAGGCTGCATTGTTTTTACAAAGGTAATTACATGTCAAATTATGACCTCTACATGAACATCTTATTGATGCGCAGTTGACTTTACACTGACATCTGACTTACTCGATAATAGCATGCGGATCAGGTAGAAAACTTGTATTAATAGGTAGTATGTGGTTGCTCTCATCCCAACAATTACCATTTTCTAGGGGGGTTTGAACACACTTGTGACATGATAGTAGCTTGACATCATATTCTACTCTGTTCTCTGATGTTTGCAAAACAGATGTCATCCTAGCTATGGCATATTGGCTATCAGAATACCATTTGGCATTTTGGTATACATATTAGCCAAAAATATCCTTTACCTCCTGTGTTAAGTCACCATCTTCTGTCAGTGTCAGAAATGCCCTGATAATGTCCATTTCAGCTTTCATGTACTGTTGAAACCACTTTGTTTATCCTATATCTGACAACCACTCGTTATTGTCTGTTCCAGTGAATGCGTTGAAAACAAGTTTTGCTATAGCCTTCTTTCTACCTAGCGCTCTCCAGAAAGGCCCAGTCTCCACTGTACCTGATACCATTTACCACCATGTATTTTTGCAGAGGTTGTCATAGCATGCAGCTGCCAGCACCAAGACATCTGTATTCGAAGTGAAATGACAATCTGTGTATTAGTGATCGCTGTGATGTTGCTGCTGTGAAGTAAATTATTAGTGACAGTCCTCATAATAAATTGTTAGCATCATACTGCATGTTTTGGTTGCTTCTAGTGTGGCCTGGTGCTGACTAATTTTGGAGAGTTTCATTGTTCCTGATGCCTCAGTTAGGTATTCGGTTAGATATGTTTTTCTCTGTTCATGAGTGAGAAAACAAATAATCACTGGTATTTCTTTGATATTGATATCATCTGCAATCTGGATAGCTGTTTGGCCTTTTTAGTGCTTGTCTCTGGTCCTCTGCTTTCAGGAGTCAGCTTTGTATGTTTCAAAATCCGGGATAACCTCAATAAGTCCTGCTGTTTATACCATAAGATGGTATTCAAAGCACTTACTGGGATCTTTAACAATAGTGCTTGTCCCAGGTTTCCAGTCATCTTTTGGACAAACGTCATTGCATCCACAGTCGCAAATTTTGGACTCTTTCTTGCATCAGTTATGTTAATTCTGCACATCTCCATCTGGTACCTGCATGGCCATCTTGGGCAGTTTCAGGTTTTGTCCAAATGTCTGGAGGTACTTTGACAAAGCTTGGGCTTTTCAACGTATGGTAGGATCGATCCATCTGGTGTAAATAATACACCGGATGTAAGTGCAAACTCAAAGTTCTCTATTGCGTTATTCTGGTCAACTTAACTGTTTGACTTGGCAAGAACCTCCAAACGACTACATATCGTCAGTGTCTTTGAGCTCAACTGCTTTGTCACAGACCTTAACTGTTTGCTTTTTATTTCTTAGCATGCATATTGTATTATTCTGCTTCTTTAGAAGTGCCCACAGACTTATATCTTCATTAATGCGTTCTGCAAAGTATTTTTTATATAGCTTTGTCCGATGTCATCAATATTCAGGATGTGTGGAACATTTTGTTTGACCATATGTGTCATGAAGTTTAAAAGTTAACCTCCTTCAGCAACATATGGATTTCCAGTGTCTCAGTAGAGTAGTAAGTGCAAACTCAAAGTTCCCTATTGCGTTATTCTGGTCAACTTAACTGTTTGACTTGGCAAGAACCTCCAAACGACTACATATCGTCAGTGTCTTTGAGCTCAACTGCTTTGTCACAGACCTTAACTGTTTGCTTTTTATTTCTTAGCATGCATATTGTATTATTCTGCTTCTTTAGAAGTGCCCACAGACTTATATCTTCATTAATGCGTTCTGCAAAGTATTTTTTATATAGCTTTGTCCGATGTCATCAATATTCAGGATGTGTGGAACATTTTGTTTGACCATATGTGTCATGAAGTTTAAAAGTTTACCTCCTTCAGCAACATATGGATTTCCAGTGTCTCAGTAGAGTAGTTTTTACATTGTCCAAATGTTCATGCTCTCACCTGATTTGTCCAGCATAGCTTGTGGTATCTTACATCTATTGCATGTACATTACTTGGTGAGATTGCGTTATGCAATACTGTTTTTAACGCTGAGGCTTGGGCAATTTCGACCGCCAGCCTAACCTGATAATCTGCATTTCCAGTTCTAGCTGGACAGATGTTAGTCCTTCTTTATATGACAAAAGAAACAGCAATCCGTTGATAAAGGTTTTGATGCAGACCTTGTGAAAAAGGCTTAGAAGTTCTCGAAAGATTTGCTTACATCTATGTACTTGTACTATTATGGCCACGTTGTTTTTCTAATGATTTACTACCCTGTGGTAATAGAAAGTCCAAACCGGTTTCTAGATGGTTTCAAGGACACATTATTTGTAGCTTCAGAATAGCAAGTTCTATGCCACTTTTCTTTCATTTCGAGCATCATTTCTTTAATGTATTCACATAGACGCCTCTGCGTAGCAACACATTCCCTATCCTCTAGACCTGCTCTTTCTGCCGTTGATTAATTTGTGGTAAAATTCTACTTTTAAAATCTGAACAATTACCACTTTGAAACAGCTTGTTTCCAGTCAGTAGACTCCTATGACATGCCCAAGTTCTCTAAAGCCAAAGGCTTCACTCATGACGAACAATGCACACAAAACACACATACTTAACTGTAACATGTATTGGGGGTATGATAAACAAAACGATTGAAAAATAGTTTGAATGTCTCAAGAATTGAACAAATAATTGGTATAAAATAAAATTAGACCAAAATATTGTCACACTCAAAATTTACTGATTTAAATCCCCCATCTCACTTTAATGTTTGAAGTATACTCTGATATTTATTTGAAACCAAGTTCCAACCCTAAACTCCACATAGTTCCATACAGTCTAAATGTTTGAAAGTTATCAAAAACTACTGGGTATGTTCTGATTAAAAGTCTTTGAAAATCTACCTTCAACAAAAAGATAAGATTCTATATACATATATACTCAAAGAAATTAGAAACACAACTAATATTATGTTTAAATATTGTATGTATGTGTTAACCAGTTTTTGTT
>JAULCC010623902.1:0-10163 GCA_032358795.1 Nuttallia obscurata
AAAGTGACCGGCCGGGGTTCAGCCCCCACGTGTATCAGTGCTATACACTGGGCACGTTAAAGAGCCATAGATCTCTATAGAAGAGTGCTATGTATCCGCTTCCCTCTCTCTGGGACGTCCATTAGCCCTAGCTGGCAGAAAGTGACGTAAATCAAACAAATGAAACATCATTAAGTTGTATTAGACTCACTATACTTTTATGTAGAAGGTCTACCAAGTTATGCTTGTAATCATTTGAAGTGATTGACATAGCAACATGAATGTTTATGCACCAACAAAACTGTCGACTGACATAACATGTTTTACTAATTCATAACTTTTACATTAATGCCAGTAGTTATTTTATGTTCTATCAATAGTTTCCGTCACCAAAAGAATTACAAATCATATCCAAAAGTCTTCAGAGTACATACTTCGTCGTTTTTCTGGTGCTATTATTTCATTATAAGCGTCTTCACCTATTTTTATATTTGACGTTGCAAGCTTCATAAAATTGTCGGGTTGCAGTAGCAACTGTATTCGTCACTGACAATATGTTCTATGTCTCATCGATAATATAAGTGATTTACATGAACAAGACGTTAACTGATAAACAATGTCTGGTAATTAAGACAAGTATCAAGATGAAACAAATGAGCTCAGTCATCTTTCAATGTTACAAAACAAATCATGGACGCGTTTTACTTGGTCAACTTATAACATAAAGATTATACTTACTTGCCAATTATTTAGAATAAATAAAATACTCAGTAGTCTTAGTAATGGTTTAAGAATCAGTATTTATGGGGCATACTTTGTCTTTTGTTTTCTTATGACAACTTTACATCAAAGCATGCAATTTTTTGGATCTGCTGAGACTAGTTACATGAATGGCATCTAAAACAACATGTGCACTGTCATCTTATCAATTGTAGAAAAGACTGAACTTGTTGCCCAATCCATTTGCAAATTGTGTATCACGTAAATAAATGTATATGTATTATAGGCAATACAATATTATTGAACTAAACTAAATCTTATAAAGTATTTATTGATAGTAAGCGCAGTGTTACGACATATATAATAGATTGAAAGTTAACCTAGCAAATGCCAATATGACGACATGTCTTGTTTAGATATGTATCATATATATAAGCACACACGAATTTATTTACTACATTTTGCATGAGTGCTAATAATTTTTTGTGCAATCTTAATATATAAATCATTTATAAACGATGTAAATGTACACCCATATTACAGTATGATGAAATTGAACATGCATTTTATTCATCATTCTGTTGGATGTCAATAAAACGTTTAAATTTAATTTTTAATGAAAAGATAACGAGGAATGTATTAAGTGACACATAACACCACTTCAAGCATAATTGCTTGCTCTCAGTATTTCTGAGATACAACATCGTTCTTTTTATACATTTACTTTTTCACATAAACGATTGCCCTACAGGCCTTTTTTCTAAATGTTCATCAGAATAAGACACTCGTTGTTTGGTCTTATTCTCCTTAATTTTTCGCCAGATCTGAATACCTTCCTCAATCGGTGGTACAACCACAACTAACACAGTGCCGACAAAACACCAACACTGAAATATCTTTAGCCAAGTTGTGAACTGGTATTCGGTGAGAACCGTAAAGTTCAAAGCAATTGCCGGTATGACAATTACAAACAAGACCAAACTGAAGGCAGCGCCATAATAAGCCACACGTTTTGCTTTAAGAAAGATCCTGTCCATAGTTGCTGAAGTGATGATCGGACCAGCGCCTATTTCTTCCAGCTCAGTTTTGTAAAGCAATCGGAATGGGTTAAGGGGATTATCAATGTTTATAGTTTTCGTCCATTCTCTCTGGCTGTCGTCAGTTGTTTTGATATCATGCGTACACAGCGATATCACAACACACAAAACCCCACTGACAAAAAAGCCTCCTATTATAGCGGCTAATAAACTGTATGTCTGAATTGTATTCACATAGAAATTGCTCAGACCTCCTTCATACATCGAGCCAGTGATAAGTAATCCAGCAAGGGAGCAGATAAGTCCAATTACACCCCCTTAAAAAGATAAAATGAATAAATTGAGAATTAACAAAATTACTGTTCACGCAATTCAATGAAAGAATTTAAAATCATTCTAACTGTCTTGCATATAGAAAGTACGATTGTATGGATAAACTTAAGTGGGGACGGTGGTCTAGTGGTAAGACGCAGGACTCAGGATCTAGGTGTATAAATGGGTACCTGTGAAGGTGTAAGCCAATGTGCCGTAGCTGCAATTTGCGCCAAGTGTTAACGACCGACTTACAACCTAATGATCGGGGCATAATATGTAAATAGGGAAGAGATGATATGTAAAGCACCTTTGAACGTCTGTTACATATGAAAAGGGTGCTATAAAAATGTGGCAAAAAAAGGTCTACTCGGCAGTTAACATTATATTTATAAATTACACGACAGCTTATTTGAAATACTAACGATACGGAAATACTTGCACTGCAATAAATATAAAAAGTAAGATATGTTTTGTTCGAAAGACTTGTTAATAGTTTCAGTTAACTCATGACAATATATTAAACCAAAATATTAACTGCATACTTACCTGAAATCACGCCTTTTGCGGTCGCTTTTGGCCAACTGATTGTCAAGAACAGTGGCCAAAGGAAGGCAGTAGTAAATACAGTAACAGCCAATGTTGCCCAGCTAACATTCATACCAGATTCTGCGATAACAAGGCCTATTGGAACAATAGCGATCACGACACAAATCATACACCAACTCTGAATTAAAGATATGTACATTTCAACAACATAACAAATGAGTTCATTGGTTCACACTATAATCCATTCGAAGCTATAGTGCTTTACAATTAAACGTTTTACAGTTACATGTATGTATAGCAGATTATCTAGAAACATTTACCTATTTCAGAGTTGACATAAGTTGCAAAATATCTTAGGGACAGCGTTTGTTAAATAAAATATACGTCGTGACTCACCTTATAGCGCATTAAACCATCTTCATAATGGCGAAATCTTCCGTGAGTAGAACATTTGTATTGTATAGCAAAGTGTTTCTCTAAGTCTCGACTTTTTATGTCCTCTTTACATGCTTCACAATCGATAGATGAGGGACAATTACAAAGGTCCTGTTTAATGTCAAGGTCAAAGCCCATGCTCTTCTCCCTTCCACATAAAACACAGCTCGTTGGAGTCAAGTTTTTTCTATGAAACAGACAATAACCAAAATTATTCCAGTTATGAAAACACATGCTCTTCCGAGCAAAAAAACTAACATATTTAATTAATTTAAAAAGATTTTTTTTGTGATTTACTGAGAAAGAAACTCAATATATATGACAGTGCTATTTGTTACTTTGTATAACAATGTTCTTAAAATATTGGATTTCAATAGCCAAAACTGATAAACATTCATTAAAGGGAAGTAATGACCCTTTCGGTATGGTTCCAGCTAAAGTTATGACAACGCAAAAGTGTTTGAGAATATCAAATTCTACTTATTTGCCCTATTCAACGTCTCATCACAAATATTCAATTAAATGATTGGAACAACCGGTAACAGACCAAAGTATACGTTGGCAGAAACTATTCGACAGTATGAATTATGTAGGTAAATTCTACGTAATTCTGAACCTCCTCTCGTAATAACTATCCTTTATTTCTCGTGATTCAACTTAGTAGATGTAGTAATTATTATTATCAGACTGCTACATAACAGATGTCACAAAACATCCCTTGTCCCATCAGTTATGATTGCTTCTTAAGACAAGGCCCTTTATATTAATTTATAGTGTGTGGTGGTATTTAAAGGAATAGAAATTATCCACTGAAATTGTTGTTTTATGAGAATGGACATCAAGCAGAAAGTACGCTATTAGATCACTTTGATGTATGGTTTAAACTTCCAAACAATTAGCATTGTCGTCTACATATTCATAAAAAATCGCAATTGATTGGAGCATGGTAGATGCAAACCAATGGTTTTACATCTTGCCGACGAGCGTTTCCGCTTAAAAAAGTTTGAGATGTCAATATTTTCATTACTTTATTTAAATTCAAAGACAAACATAAAACAAACCTTACATGGACTTATTCAAATTATCGGACGTGAAAAGAAGTAATACCTGAAAGGATTTATATGTGTCTTGTATATGTCGTACACAATAATAGACGATATGGCCATAACTTCTCCTGATCCAGTAGACATTAGCGCCATTATCATCATCGTAAGTAGGAGATATCCTCCTGTTTCGCCGAGCAGGAAATTCATTACAAAAGGAGTTATGTAACCTTAAAATAGAGGTACAACATATGATTTAGCAAGATGATATTAAATAAGAGTAAATGTCAAACATTTCATTAATCAGGTTAGATTTTGGGGAAAAAAAACAAGGTTATAAGTCAAGCAAATGTCGTTTATAGAGTGGGTTTATTGGTGAGTGTTGAACAAAGTAGGGCACATATTCATAATAAGGCTTAAATGAAGAGTTTTTTTGTGTCGTGTCCTAGTTATACGTTTCATTTGCATTGTGGGATTTAAGGAAGTGAGTGTTCCATAATCGTGTGCCTGCCAAAGCTATGAAATACATTATGGGATATAAATGAATGAGTTCAAAGCAGTCGTGTCTTGGCCGTACCTACGACCTGCAAGACGGGATTAAAGTAATTGAGCTTTTATGCATTGAAGATTTTAAATGAATGAGTCTTGATTTAATTTGTATGTACGGTCAAGTTGGTTATGTATTTTTGATTTATTAATATGCATAACGTGTCTTTCAAATTTTATATATTATACAAGTGAAGGTCATTTATATAAGACTTGCGTAGTTAAGTCACCTAGCTTTTGCGGATAAATGTATATGGTTAATGTCGTAAAAGAGCTGACACGTTTATCATAAACGTACCGTTATCAATTTCAGCCTCAGATAACAGATGTGTTCCGTTTTGTGCACTCATCGCTAAGTAGCTTAATGTGGCAGTAAAAGAAATAGTGGTTGGGATGACAAACCACATATAGGCCGCGAACAAAAATCCAAGAACACCTTGTGATGGTTTGGCGGCGATCCGACTCTGCCAGTTGGCTTGATCGCAGAAGCTGACAGAGGTGGCCATGAATAGAATCACAACACCATAAATAAGTCCAGACGTTGTTCTGAACGTCAGATATGAAGAATCGTAATTCCCTTCTGGCCCCTTTAGGCAAATGACTTCTCTGTAGATAGCTTCTATTGTCGATACTGGTTTGATCTCTGGCGAAGGATAGTATGAGGTGTACAAAATATATGCCGTTCCTACAGAAAACGTCAAAGCTGTATTGAAATACGATATGTAGAACGTTGTACCGAGACCACCAATAAGGCAATAAGACCCAAAAAGAACTGCTAGGAGAATAAAGATAAATTCGTTGTTATGATCCTTGCTCAGTACCTCGATGGCTGACTTTCCAGCAAGCATAAGACTCGTGCAAACTATCACGTTGGTTAATAAAGCCATAAAACAGAAATATATATGTGCAGGTTTTCCAAATCTTGCGTACGCTATCTGAAAAGATGGAAAAAAAACAATCAGCAAATCAGCAAAACAGACATATATGTAAGAACGATTCTTTTATTTACAGAAGTTACATGAGATCTCTTTTTGGCCAGTGTCTGTACTGGATTTATTTCTAAAAAAAATATGAAACTTTTGTTAAATAGATATGACGTACATGTATTAGCAAAAATGGTCACAATGTACCCAAGAATTTGAAGTTGACTGGCTTATATCAATCAAATATTTAACATTGTGTAGGTGATGGGTAAGTAATTTTTGGCTGCTCACCTGTGGGAATGTTTTAGCGCCTGGAGCTCTTGTTTTCAGGTATATAGACAATACTGGAAACATTAAAATATCAACCATAACAGCAATGGCCATCCACAGGCTACCACCAAGGCCCGACTGTAAACATACAAGAAGATCATTTAATTTTAATTTCTGTTGGAACGGTTATAAATTGTTACTAAAGATAAAAGGGTGATTGCTTTCCTACGCATTATAGCAATGGAAGTTTTATGAATTTTCAACAAAATAGATAAAACCTCTTATGGAAGGAACTTTATACAAATTCAGTTTTAAACGTTTTTAAGATCTACTTCTGTTACTAGTATATGATAGATGAAAGACAAAAAAGGAAAACCCATACACATTTTTTCTATTCATCTATATATCAATCTATCCGTCTTGAACACATTTGCTAGGTCTGATAGTCTCATTACATTGACTTACTAGATACATTTAAAAAAAAAAGTAAATGTTTATTACTTGACACGTACAATTATTGGTAAGCATGTCACAAAATTCACTGGCACAATCTTAAATCAGTTTTGTAGATAGCATGTCAAGTTAGTTCTGAAATGTATGTAAGAAATATATAAAAGTTTAAACGTTTTGCATTTGAAATTATGCTGAACACTAATAGTTTAAATCAAGATGCAACACCAAGTAAGTTGACATCACATCACATATAGTTTTAACTTGTGACTTCGATATGTTTTAAACACGATATTTCTAGTTAAGAAACAAATTACAAAGAAAAGCAGTATGAATGAATTGAATTATAATACTGATAAATTGGCATTGACAATGTACAGTATTACTATATTAAGGATAATTAGTCGTTTCAGTGTAAAATAAGAATTTATTTCATCGAATGAAAGTTAAGAAAAGACAACATCTTCACGATTAGCTACGCCTAACTGTTTTTCTTTTTCTTAATTGGGTCCAAAGATGTTTAAGGATGGTTTTGTTCAGATCTGAAGGTTCTGACCATATGTATGCGCTAATAAACGTCAAGTTTCTCATGTCAGAAATGGCGTCACCACTGTTTGCAAACCAACGTCTTAACGCGTAGCGCAGCTCTGCGTGTAAAAAGGGGTAACAGCGAGACAAAAAGAGGAATTATATCAACAGTTAATTTCATAAGGTAATTAACTAAATTCTTATAAATAATGGAAAAGCATATAAGAAATCGATGAACAAGTTATCGATATTATGCTTGTTTCGCTGTGCATAGCCGATCCATTTGGGTCTACAGCATCGTGTGGTTTTTTTGCCCAAAGGAAGATAGATTTATTGCCAGTGCAAGAGAAATGTATCTTACATGTCACATGTTTTGCCACTTTGTAAATAAGAAGATTGCTGTAAATGGAAGAAAAGTAAGCCACCATTCGTTTATTTATGTACATGTAGGAGAGGAATATTCCACCCTTGAGTTCCTATAATCTTACATGGGCAAAACCATATCTTCCATGGACAGAAATGGGAGAAATTCCTATCTTGCATGTCACGGAGTAGAAGTTTTGACGTATCGCCTAAGCGATATGACGTACGGTGACGTCATTCACATTTCTCGATATTCTAAAATAGGTTTCATTATAAATAAATAATTGTTAATGGGAGAAACAATATCCATTATTCGTTGATAGGAATATCTCTACACAATATGAATTCCTAAAATCTTCAAAACCATAACGTTACATACCTTACTGTTCAATGTAGAAGCAACGAGAAAATCTGAAGGCCAAAGGAGCTGTGACGTCACGGTTACCGCTGTTAAACTGAGACTGACCTGACCTCCAGCATCAAAGACTGTGTCCAAGTTATGTTCGTCCTTGAACACATATTTCCTTAGTGCTCTATAGAACCCGGCAATGACCAGAGAAAATCCACCAAAACCCAGCAATAGAAGAAGTGCTAGCTCGCTTTTCTCGATTGTTGGCTTTAAACTACAGTAGACATAGTTTGATTACTGTCTATATTGTGTTAAGAAGATTTTTAAATGTACTTTTTAATCTTATACTGTATTTGAAGTTACCACGTTCAATTTAAGTTATTTTGTCAAAAAAGTTATTGTACCAACACTTGAATGGCGTTATGGGGTAATAGATTTGGTGTTCGCCATGTGCTTGAGAAGCTGCGGGTTTGGGCCCTGTTTCTCTTTCTCGTGACAAACATTTTACATCAAATACTGATGTTACGATAATAATAATCTTTATTTCAGTCTCATCATTGATGACGTGTTTATCTGTGCCAGTTGCTTCAACAAAAGTGACTTTCTTCTATAATATCAAATTATAGCCACTTTTGATCTGTGATAAGCTCCTCATAAACTTTGCTCCTAAATCAAATCAAAACATTTAAACCCGGTAATTTGGATTAAGGGTGTATAATATGACGACTCTTAGCTTTTAGAATAGATATCTATCTTCATATATTCAATTTCATGATGTAACTTTATTGGTTTTCAAAACAAATTATTGCCTTTTACGTACAGTTTAATGTCGCCTACAAGAAACATTTTACATACGAGTCGTTTAAAAGGTAAATGTTCAATTCAGCTTAATATGGTAATTATTCATTACAGGCTTTAAGGTTTTATCATAGAATTGTATGAATACATCAATGTCTTTCCTTTTGTGCATGTGTCTGGTATTTTGGGATATTTCGGATGCGCAAATACCTTTACAATTACTCAACCATCGGATAACTGTTTTGTCAGGACCGACAAAGTTATAAACTATTCTCCAAAATCGTGTTAAATCAGTCAGTTTGATATTTACAAACCTATTTACTCCTGACGAGTTCAAGCCAATACTCATCCACAAAAACTAGTCCTTGTTTTCAGGAATGGCTAAAAAATAGTCCTCATCTTGAGAACGGCGCAATTATTCTATCTACCCAGTATTCGAACCGTCACTAAAACTAAGATGTTACTTATTTATAAACCTCGCTAAGCTTGCGATGTATAATAATTTCTTACGGTGTTCCTGAACAGCAAATGCCCAGAAGCACCTTGGTGTCTTAAATAAAATTTCCAGCGGCCCCTGGCGGATGGTTTAATCAGTTGCTGTGGTGACCGAGGCTGAGGTTGAAATGACTGTGTCGCAATAAGGTCAACACAGTTTTAACTGTGCAGAGTTTACCTTGCTACACATTACCTGTGTGGCGGCGGTAATAGGCCGTAACACAGTTGATGGGATATTTAATTTCTCGGCAATAGTGCTTGTGTTCCATATTTTACAAGGGTGGTTTCAACTATTAATGGAAGTGGCCATTTGTATACAGATGATTCAAAAATATAAATAAAGATACTGAAAGGACTGAATGCAGCTTATATTCAGAGATTTGAACTTGAACTACTCTATGAATTCCGACTCAAGGAAAACCCCTATCCAAAAAGAACAAATACATAATTCAGTAAGTGTCATGCAAAAGCGTTCCCGTTTATGTCCTTCATTGATGAACAGTGTCATCTCAACTTGGAGATAGTATACTTAAGGAAGCATAGATTAACCGTTACGAAACTGTAACAATAAGTTTAATTAATAATACATTACAAAACTGTTAATTGGAAGTAAAAAGATATGCATAGCATTTTTTGTTTATAATAGAGCCTCCCCACTGTATTTAAAACGTTATAAAGAATTTTCAGCATTAATCTGAACATAGATTCATTGTATCCAATATAACAAAACCTACTTGTAATATAACGTCTTAGTTTCTTAAAAAAAGCTATGTACTTTTCAGAGATTCAAACAAAACAGAGCTCTTGTCAAGTTTATTATGCACAGAACAACGTCAGCAGCTTTATACTTTGATTAATATTGTGACAGTTGTATTCACTTCAATTATTATAGTAAAACAATCGGTTACCAAAACGCAAAACTGATTAAAGTCAACTTTATAAATAAGAAGTCTACCGGTTTCGTTGAAATATTAAATGACAAATGCATTCCTCTTATGCTATGGGGACGGTGGTCTAGAAATAAGACGCGGGCCTCAGGATCGAAGGGTCATTGGTTCGAATCCCGCCCAAGACATCGGGCTTTTCTGGGCAGAAAATTAATTCCTCATGTTACTGACTTCACTATGTAGTTTAAAAACGGATACCTGTGAATGTGTAAGCCAATGTGGCGTGGCTGCCATCTTGTGTAAACGACCGACTTACAACTTGAAGTTCGGGGCAAAATATGTTGAGCACTTTTGCGCGTAAATTCATTATGAAAAAGAGTGCTAGAAAAAGATCTTCAAAAGTTGATGACAAACTTTGAGGGTCCTGTGTGTTCTTGCAACGCTACTTTTTCACATGTGCCGCCGCTCTCATCCGTCGA
>JAULCC010623913.1:0-10163 GCA_032358795.1 Nuttallia obscurata
TCATAATGTTGTGATTGTGTACATTGAGACAAGAAAAAGTAAATGTATTGGTTTATACCTGATACAAAGCAAAACATAATTGTTAAATATTGCATACACTCTTTGGTTCAATGATTACACTGTTCTTACAAACAGTAGGTGCATTCAAGGCCTGTCATTAATTCACCAAACACTAAGTCGTAATGTCTCGTCATCGGATTGTACAAACATATATTTTCAAGTAGTTCAACATTTATATGATATATTTGTTGGTTGATTTTCTGTGATACTGAGCAAGTCAACCATTGTTGAATATTGAATGCATTGTTTGAGTCCAAGTCTTAGAACATTTCCACGGTAAGTTAGCATGACAGTTTCCCTTACACAATCATACGACGTATGTAATAGGAAACCGACAGGTACATGTAGAATATTTTTTTTGTAATGTGTCATGTAACTTTTTATTAGTTGAGCTTAGGTATGTGTAGTTGAAGGTATGTTATAACAAATATGTATATGTATATACTGGAAACATTATCTTATTTGACTATTAGCCCTACTGTTTTATAGATAACCAATTAAACGTTTAGACAAATTTTTGTACAACCAACTGAAAATAAAAAATTAACGGAATGGACTGGAATTTGATATAGCAAATATATATGTGACTGAAACCAAAAACGATAGCATTGTATATTGCTGAGGTCCCCGTTGTGTCAAAAGCTGAACTTAAGATTAAGGAACGTATCGTATTGGGATACAATAAAAAATATCAGAACAGGGCATGAGGTTATACAGCTTGCTTGAGAAACGACTTTTCATCACGTTCAATACACATTGCATTTCATTGGTTGAAATTCATCATGTGATATATTAGAGCAAATCAATGGCATAGGTTTATAACATTAGTCCATGATTATTTCAAAGAACTAGAATAGTTTTGATTGTTTAAAACGGTCTTGTTAATTATGCTTGTTGGTCTTTATAGAAGTTCTTAACGCGCGATTCTTAAGGCTGGTCTAACCTCGCGGTCCTTGAAATATCTCAAAGTACGTGTTACTTAGTCCATTAGATATCTCTTATAACGTGGTGCTTAACATAGTTTTGTCACGTGTTTCTCTAATCCGAGGCTTATCTGACCCTTATACAAACCTTTTTTATGATTTTTGATATTTCATGTTGCTATTTAGGGTCAGAGGAATTCCTATAGTAGAAACACGGGGATGCCCTCACCTGTGTGGAGAGGAACTTTAAATCAATATATATTTGTATATACTACTTGGATTAACATTTCCTATATATCTTTTTACAATACATTTATTTGCCTTTATTAACCGAAACACTTCTTATGTTAACCTTAAGATGAAACGGTCAATCGTTTCAGAGTAGGTAAAACATAAGAAAGTTCAAAGAAAATGGTACTGAAGCCATCATTTAGCATGCTGTCTTTTACCACCTTGTCCTTAAGATATTGACAACAACCTGTTCCTTAGGACATTTTTCAACATTTGGTTAAACAAGATATTAAATATTGTGCTTATATTTAATATTCCATATTATAATGCACATTGAGATATTACTTCTTACGTAAATGCTATATCTAATTTAAGACATCAGATCATTCAGTTTCTTAATAAACAAAGTCTATAATGCTGAGAATTTTAGATGAAGTTATTTTTAAGAAATGAAATTTTATTTCAAGTTGATATATTGTATATATTTTAGCTTACACCATTGTTGATCCTTGATGTTAAGCACTTTTCCTTACATTGTATGTTATGCAGAGTATATGAGAGATAACCAATAAACTGTTTGTATATAACTATAAATGTTCACTTATGAAATTTCAAGTCCGTTAACTTGTTCGGACCAATCTATTGAATGTCACGAGGAGTATCCGTATTTTGGCTCGCACTCTAAGCGTACATGACAGACGCCATGTGTACACCACTACTCTGTCCCCTTATGCAACGTCAACGTTTTGTTTTGTTTGTCTATTCATTTGGACCACATCAGTAATTATATGAGGTCATATATCGACTTTTCTCACTTTTCGCGGTGAACGAAGATCCAAGACTTCAATGGGTAGAATACCATGGACCTTCCGCAAGATAGCTTACTAGCTTTCTAAAACGGGTATGGCCCGAGCCAGCCGGGTAATATCAAAGCTTTAAAAATTAATAGTAATGGATTCCCTCCTTGCGTTCATGATTTAGGGATGACTTTACGACTGATTTATCGGTGTCAGGATAAAGTGACAGGTATCAGTGCTACACATTGGGCACATATACGAAACAGAGAGTTCTACAGAAGAGTTATCTGTATCCTCGAAAACGTAAATCGATAAAGCACACACTAGTCTACATGTATTGCGGCTAATAAATAACAGATAAGGGAACAAAAATTGCTTTTTATATATTTAAGTTGTGTGTCTCTTAGAACAAGTTTATGAAAAGCATTAAACAATAACTTGCTGATAAATACATACACAAGTCTCCTGATAGCTTGCATATAATTGCATACACACTTTTACTGGTAACTTGCATATAATCACATAAACACATTTCCTGATAACGTGTATATATTTACATAAACAAGTTTACTAATAATTTGAATATATAATTACATACACAAGTTTACTGATAACTTGCATACACTTACATAAACAAGTTCACTGTTAACATAGACAAACAAAGATAGGTGATATCATGATCAAATATAAAACAAAATGCACCGATAAATTAATTGACCTGTCATATGCGTGCAAAATTTACAGTCAGTGTACAAGATATTTAATGTCTATTTCAAAAATTAGTTTCCTATTCAAAATTTATCTTCGTGAAACATACAGATAACACCAAAGATTGGACAATAATTTGCCTTAAATCCATCGAAATTAATAAGTAAGAAAGGCTGGGAAATAGCTCCGTTTCCAATTTTCATTTCTCATTGTTTTCCACAAATGGGAGGGGCAACCCTCCCATACACAACCCATCGCCGTTCCAATTTCAGCACCCGCGCGGCGTCTCTGTGAATGAATTAATAAAATATGTTCTCTATATTTCATTTCTCTAACAAAGCGTTCGGAGACTAAATCTAAAAGAGGCGTAGTTCTACAAATAATGAATGGCTGTGCCGAGCGTAGTGACGGAGAAGCATAAGTGTGAATGTTAAAGTTACAATAACCATTACGACATGTACGAATGTATTTCGAAGGTTTTCATCAGTTTTATTATCATATGACAAACCCTAAGTTAGCTATCCATCTTAGACCCCGAAAAGCGTACTTGCCTTGTTATGAGATAATACAACTATCACTTTTATACGAAATATGTTGTCGTACAATGTTTCGTTAGACGGATACAAAGACAATACATTTATTTTGTTTATATAGGTCAATATTTCATTTAACAGCTGACCGGTTCACTGCCTTATTTTAAAACGTTTCAGCCTATCTTGAGGACAACACCAACCATTTGAATTTAGCGGGGATTTATGAGAATGTCCGGAATTCAGTCCTATTCTGGCGCAAGCGAATAGACTGTACAATGGTCAGACAAACACGGTCAATATTGGAAAAACATCGGTCACTGAAGTTTATGTGTATTTATACATACAACGGATTTACAAACTTATGACACTCTATAGAAAAGCGAAAGCCTATTTCACATAAAAACAAGGGCGAGAATAGGTATAATTTTAGTTTGTTTCATTCAACAGTTACGGTTCGTTGTAGATCAAGCTATGATAAACTAAAACTGGTACATAAGAATATGTAATGTTTTTTAAACGCTCTTCATATTCTTGGTAAAACCATGGATGTATTGTCATAGTCATTATATACATGGTTCCTTTACTTTACTACTTTAGTCTTTTGGTTGACTAAAACTGTTCTTTTATTATGATATTCATGTTTCTGATACTATAAAATATGGGATAAAAATGGGGAAATAATCCTTTTTGGGTTAAGGAACATTAACTTAATCAAAAATATAATGTTAGCCTTGGATCAAGAACTTGTCGTTTTGAGTAAAAACACATGAAGACTCGACCTTGACTACTAAGAAATGGGCATGACAGTCTTAAATTTTGAGGGGGGGGGTTTGGTTTTGTTTCCTGTTTTCTCTTTTTAGATTAACGTAATTTGTAATAATGTTTCAGACTTGACATATATAAGACCCCCGGGATCTCTGTAGTCTAAACATTATATCAGGCGAAAATCGTATCCGGGTATAACCACTGATTTACTACAAGCCATCTGACAGACTTGATCACTTGAACAACCTCAAGTACCCATACCTAGATTCGAACCCACAGCGGTGAGGGCCGGGTTCAATTACTATAACCGCTAATTCTTACGATATTAACTGTTCAGGGGTGACAAGTTATCTAAGAATTAGTTTTTGGCTCGACATACAATAAAACATTTGTTCGTACATGTACATATGTTAACCAGATATCGACTAGTATGTACACATTTCTTAGATCTTCCATTTATGTCTTATCATTCATATACATATTTATTCCCTAATAAATAATTATGCCCATATGGTATGCTAGCATGTTTATGAGTGTCGACAGCCTGTTACAAACGACATGCTTACCTTATACAGAAATCGCTTTATAACTGATCCTACTATACAGGCCACGTGACTTGTGTGGCAGTCCGAGATGTACATGTTGGAACCGGAAATATCCTGTTTCACATACCAAGGACGAAAAAACATCGGACATATATTCTGCTTTTTCTTCTCCGCTTCGACTGATAATCTGTTATTAACATAAATACGAAGAATACACCTTAATGGCTCAGAGGGAGAATGAATTTAATGGAAGATTGTTTGTTTGTTTGTTTGTTTGTTTATTGGGGATTTAACGCCGCTTCAACAGTATTTCAGTCATATCGCGACGCCCAGCTCATTACAGGTGGAGGAAACCCCGGAAACCTTTGTACATTAGTTCGAGCATTGCGCACACGGGTAGAAACATCGACCAACCGCAAAGCAGGTGGAAGGCTCCCTGGCTTGAAAAGTCCTAATAACCTAGAACGGGATTCGAACCCACAGCTATGAGGGACTGAGAGATTGCAGTCAACGACCATTACCAATCGGCAACGAAGACCCCGATGGAATATATACTGAACCAAAAAAGAAACGTTTGCCAAGTTTGATTGAGCTGAATGAGTCATTGTTATATTTGCTTTTAAAGAGGGTTCAATGATGCATCGTTTCGTGCAAAAATAATGACTAAATGTTCAAAGAAAAATGGGTGGAAATTCTACCAAGTCAGATAGGGGTTTAAAACAAATGTACACTTTTACAACGGATATGACCATATCTTGAGTGATCACACTACATTGCATCGCTGGTGCATAGGATTCATTAAGTTTTTGATTTCTGCCTCTGGAATATTGTTCTATTCCTGAATGAGTGCTTGAAAAAGATCGTACACGTTAGTAAGTGGGTTTGGACGACGTCTCACTCGTCTGTCCAGAATATCTCAGGGGCGTTCAATTTGGTTGATATAAGGACTTTTAGCTACCTGTCATTCATGAAATCAATTTTATTTGCAACAAGACAATATACAGTGTCTTATCTATGTGTTCACTTAAGACGATTAGCACCATGACGTTGTGTTAAAACGCATCCGACGTAAGGACGTTGTCCGTGCTTACCATTATCCCGTAAACGATAACAATCTGCCAACTGATTCGGTTATTATGAAGTCTAGGTGTGTAAGCAGCAATTTGGAATCGATTGCACAAATGAGTGTTCATTATGTACCGAACTGGACCACGCGTTGTCACACGCGGACGTCCACGACGTGGCAAGACGTCGGTGCTTCCTGTCTTTCAAAATCGTGTGCGACGATTACATATCGCTCTATTAGAAATTTCAACATGATTTGCAATGTCTTTTGTCGAAATAACAGCATCAACCATGTCAATCACACGTTTACGTAAATTCGCTGGTTTTCGTTGCATACTAAAATGCTTCAATATAAAAAGAGGTCAAGGCTTATATCATCTACCTACTTTCTTTACACAAATTTATTTAACACAAGATACGTTGTGTGTACAAAGCGAACGTTTCTTTTTTTGTTCAATATAGAAATCAAAATAATGCTAGTGTGTGCACATATAAAAAAAACGATCGCCATGTAAACAATGAGGTAAGCGTTCATGTACCTACATATTTTTGTAGGCGCACCTATATTTGTGTAGGCGCACCTATAAAATAGGAAGGTGCACCTATAAAATATGTAGGTGCACCTATTAAATATGTAGGTACAGCTGTTTAGGTTCAATGATGTACGCCATTAGACAATCACTTCATCTTCATGTCTGCACAACTCACATCGTAAAACGTCATCCGACTTTGGATTATCCTCGGACTTGTACAGCAGTTTGGATTTTGCTGGACTGAGACGTTGCGGACTTTAAGACTTGGTAACTGACTTAATCGGGCTTTTCTTTCTCGTAGTCATGGTTCCTACATAGGGAAAAGAAATAGCTAAGTCATTTATGATTGAAAACATCAAAAACAGTGCCAGTAATGTACTTTTAATCTTAATATTCTCATATAAAAACGCTCACTCTAAGCAATTTAGTCATCATAAAAGTATGTCACTCGTTTAGCCTTCATCTCCATATTTCTGTCTACCGACTAGTATTTTTGTATCTACCGATATTTTCTGTCTGTTTCTTTCTGACTGTTTATAAGTGAATCGGTCTATTCTGTCTCTGTGTACATGTAGCTTTCTCTCTTTCAGTGGATGTGTCCATCTGTAATTCGCTTTATGTCTCTCTTTCTCTGTAAGTTTAGCTCTGTCTGTCTTAGTCGCTTTCTTTCTTTATCTTTACCTCTGAACTCTATGTTTTATGTCTGTATCTCTGTATCGCTATCCCTCATATTCTGTGTCCATCTTATCGTATGTCTGTCTTTCTCTTGCTTTCTGTTTCCATCTATATAAAGGTACCTCGCTCTGTTTTTCCTCTCTCTCTCCCTTTCCCTCTCACTCTATCTCTGTTTTCTATCTGTGTGCCTATTTCTCTATACTTCTCTCGTTCTTTCTTTCTATCCCTTTATTTTCCTGTCTGTCTGCATCCCTACGTATCTGTCTCTCTGTCTGCCTCTCAAAAAATGTTCTTCTTTATTTGTCTTACTCACTTTCTATTAATCTCTCAGCTTTTGAAGTACATTATTATCAACGTGTTTTTCTTATCGGATATTTAACACACTAAAATCAATGTAAAACGTTGTCGTATAATATATAAAAACAAATACATATCAGCGGTTTAAAAGTTTTTTTCTCAAATCCTTTTCACGTTTATCAAAATATATAAGCATGTTCAACAAATACAAGCCTTGTAATCGGGTTTTTTTTCTGCCTAGCAAAGCTAAACATTTAACTTAAACGCTATTCTAAATGGAACATAAGGTTTTAATATTTTAAAACAATACCTTTAGCTGTAACTCTTCAATGAATCACATCAAAATGGAGTCGGGTGAGATGTCTTTGTTGCCTCTTATCCTTATTAGTCCTTATTATGAGGACAAGGGACTGGTTCACTATGTACAACGCTTCGAAAGTCTCAGAGTTAACTTATTAACTCTACTATGGTTACAACAGAAACATTTATGTCATAAGCTGTAAACATATCCATTTGACTATTTCATTTTAGTCAACATATATACATCAAGAGATATGGGGGATTATAGCATGTCATAACCGTCTCATTATGAGTTGTTTGCATATATGCGAATATATGTGGTAGATATTGTAATATATGCAGTAGATATTTCAGAATATGTGGAACTTTTTTCTTTATATGTTGTACATTCTTTTTATATGTAGTAGAATTATTCTTATAATGATGTGGTGGTGATGTCTTTATATGCAGTACATTCAATTTTGTGTGTGGTACAAAGACCAATATATGTAGTAGTTTTGTTATTGTGTGTAGCACATGTAATTGTTTGTTTTTGGAATTTAACGTCGCTTTAACAGTATTTCAGTCATATCGCGACGTCCAGCTCATTACAGGTGGAGGAAGACCCCGGGTGATATCTGCACACTATTTCAGGCACATAGTGCACCCGGGCAGAACCACCGACCTACCGCAAGCCAGATGGAAGGCCTCCTCACTTGAAAAAATCCGAAGTACCCAGGCCGAGATTCGAACCCACAGCGGTGAGGGGCTGAGAGATAATTCAACGACTATAACCACTCGGCCACAGAGGCCCCTGTAGTACATGTAGATAAAACGTTATGCGTGATGATTTTTACATTATATGCAATTTCCTTATATGCTGTGCTTCAATCAATATATGCGGTAGTATTTTCATTATATGCTTTAGTATTTTCATTATATGCGGTAGTTTCGTCGTTATGATGAGATGGTTAGGATATTTCCGAACAAACCGATTATTGCCGGATTATAACGAATCCGGGTGTATCGCACGAGTACTTATTTTGTACCGACAGAACATCACATTTTTTATATTCAAAACGTGTACACATAAATAACACCCCATTCTTTACAGGAAATATGACATAAAGTCCACATAGTTCCTACGGCATGAAATGTATGTACATACACACATTAAACATATATAATATGTACAGTTTCTGATAAAAAAAACATACACCTGTTACTTTCAAGATTGCGACACTGCCAACAGAAGAAATTGAAATTGTGCAGCTGATTTTTCTTATTAGTGATGGGTCAAGAGTTGTTAGTAATATTGTTTAAAGGGTTTGTTAACGCATATAGATACGATCTGTCTTCAGGAGTACTTTGATGAATTTGAATAATGATTATTTCCCAACAGAGAAGTTTGAAATGAAACTCTGATAAGAGTGTATACGCCGGTTTTGCAGACACATATGTCTTACCACTCCTCACTTGTACAATGCCATACTTGACAAGATAAATCATATTTTACAGATCCTGAAAACAAAAACAAACTTTAACTATACAAGTTAAACATCATTGAAAACAGGGTGCTTAAATGCAATAATTCACATCCGATTTAATGCATATGAATAAAACCGTGTTTGTTCTTACAATGCATAATTACCTTCGCCGCAAAACTTGTATTTTTTACCTGACATGGTACATGTTACACTTAAATTGGCATTTACACAAAACTAGCTAAAAACAGGGTATATTTCACTTTAAGAACACTAGTAATATGTGTATATGATTTATACCCCAGTTTTCAATTTACATTCATTGAAAGGAAAGGAATAACGAGCAATAACTATATAAAAAGTCTAGGTAGACTTGTGGACGTATGTTTTTTGTACACTGCACTTTAATTTCAAATTATGTTCTGGACAAGGAAGGGTCACAAAGGGCAGTAGTTTCGTTATTAGTTAAGCATGGTTATGCTTCTTGTAAACTGCATTTCACATTGTTTAGTTTGACATTTGTATTCCATTCATTAGCTTTCAAATCATGTTCCAGTCAGTACAATGAAAAAAAAGGCAATAACAGTGTAATCGGTCAAAAAAGGTAATTAATCTTGTACACTGCATCTTCATCTTCATCTTTGACACTTCATCTTGTTATGATTGACCACTGTATGAAGTTGCTTTGAATTTCATTCCTTAGTTTTCAAGTTAATATCTTTTCCAGACAAGAAAACGACACAAAGGACAATATTTGAGTAATAAATAAAGATTTGCTAATAGTCCTTATACACTGTACTTTTTCTGAATGTGCTTGACCATTGTTTGAAGTTGTATACAGTATTGATTTCCATTCAGTAGGTTTGAAGTTATGCTCCAGACAACAAAAAGTAAAAACAAAGGCAATAACTTGGTAAAATATCAAAATATAGTTATGCTGGGTGTGCGAGACACGCCTTCATGTTATGGGTAATAAGCATATTGAGCAATAAGATGTGTCTTCCCATGTGGTATCTATGGACCAACATATCTGTGTAGAAGGCTGCCCATTGACTTTATATTATATAACCGCTTAATGTATAAGTCTGAAAATATGACACCATGTCATAACTAAATTAATCAAATGAACTTATTTGTCAAAACCTGGAAGAGTACTGCTTCGGGCAAGAACCAACGGAAGGGTGGACGGACAAACTGATTTCTGTAAACATTCCCATCACATGTAAAGGAGAGAATAAATAGTTTCAAATCAAAAACGTTTACTCACG
>JAULCC010623935.1:0-10161 GCA_032358795.1 Nuttallia obscurata
TAAAAGTTACCCTTTTGGTTTTCGATAAATCTTTCCTGAAATATGGAGGGACGTTTCTATTTTTGCTGAGTATATATCAAAAGAGAATGCAACGATCAATCGTGATTTTGCATAATATCACGGTCGAACAGACCAATTCTCAGCAGCGTTTTTAAGTACGGGTATCTGTGTGATAACATTGTATTCCATTAGTTTACATACATTTACGAACATCATTAATTTGTTGCAAACTAGTTTCCATGGGGTTAACAAGGCGCACATATATCAAATATATAAATATTAAACATAATAATTGACTTATTAAAACGAGTAAGAAGAAGGAATTTTTTTTTATTATTTTCAAATATATTTTTTTCTCAAGTCATTTCTTGGTTTTACATAATATATTGATATATAATCTATGCTTGATTTAAATATCCGATCGCATTATATGAAAAATAAAATCCCAAATGGTGTACTTTATCGTTCCAACACCCGGTAATAAATAACACTCAGGTTATTTAATCTATAAACGTTATCAACCAAAAAAAAACAATTTTATGATAAGCTTTATTGAAAATAAAATATGTTCTTTTAATGAATCCTTTATATGTAAAAATTGCATTTTACTTTATTGATATGCAAAATGCATTTTTGCATATAATGTTTATGCCATAAGAACCGTTCTTTTTATTCTTTTTCATATAAATTATGCGAACCAACGAACACTGAAAATAAAGAAATACTGATTAATTTTGCATTAGTTGTACTTTTATGAAAATGAAATTAAAGTTGGTAAATAAATATCGAATTAGGTATGTTGAATATTTTACAAATTATGTAGGAATGAGAAACATTATGTTTAAATCAAAAGAAATAACAAAATGTTCTGCTCTTTTCTGAAGCCTGTATGTAAGTGGAATTCTAACACAATTTGGTTGTTGTCTTCAAGACTATTGAAGGGTTACATTTTCTTTCATTGGCTGAGATAGAATACGTTTGTTTCAATGCCCTGCTTGTTTTTCTAATATGATTTTATCTTGTAATAAAAAGACTTGGAATTCACCAACCCGTTCTTTGACTTGACACCGAATAGTAATCTCTAACCCTGTAATCTGACTCCAAGCACTTATTACTCTGGCAAAAGCTGAGAGCCAACCGAAAGTGTATGAGACTTTTCTTGGGTTTCAAGTCTAAGGATGGATTGGTGAATTCCAAGCCAGTTTTTGTTGTTGTAGAATCACGTTGTTTTCCTTTCTTACATATTAAGTACTTTTGCTTTCTTAAATCTTAATCACAATTTGAATTGTTCACATCTGTCTATAATAAAAGATTGAGTTTTTACCAATTTATCCTAACATAAAATCACTCTGAGTTGACTATCTTACATCTCACTATCTGGTGGTTTTACAAAATTTGATCCACACATTGATATAGGAACTACTAATTTATCATATGCATTTAATTTATGTTCTATGCTTATATGTTTAAATCTATAAAGATATATATTCATTAAAAAAGTAATGCTTTTCCGGCAAGTGTATGATGAACATAAAAAAGAATAAAAAGCGCAAAAGAATTCTCAAATACAAAAAGTTGGTAATTTGTCTAATTTATTGTATGTCTGTAGCGGATTTCCTATCTTAAAGTAAAGTATTTAGTTTTTTCATTGTGAACTACATGTTTTCAATTATTACAGTAAATTTTTGGCAGAATTGTTGCATAAAAATGTCATTTGCATACAGCATAAAGAATAACTTAAAGCTGTCAATATCAATACCATCAGCGTTATATTTTATGATTGTATCTTCGTTATCATCTAAATAATATGACAAGCAAACTGCACTATGTGCAACCTTATAACAGATATTCTAAAACATCATTTTAACAGATTTTCTAAATTATTCTTTACCTAACGTCCAATCGTAGGCGCTCATTCGAGTCATGTGACTGTACAATATATTTTCGTTTCGGGACGCACGCGCGTACAAAAAAAAAAGCCGTATAAGACCGAAACGCGTGAAAAGGTTCCGTATGATAGTCTGAATCGATAGGCGCTCTAGATAAATCGCTACGATAAAGCCCCTGTTGTCACCAGATTATTATTGTCGTTTACAAACAACGAACCAGAAATTAAAATGTTATCAGATTATGAAATAGATGAATGTGTAATTGAACTGAAACAAAATTAAATATAGAATAAAAAGATCATTTAACAGTGTTCTGTACGACACGGAATATATTTTGATTCTAACACAGCTTGGTCAATCATGTTGGACACGCCTAGTGACTCGTACAATATGATTTTCCAAGCTGTGTACTCGTCCAAATATAAATCCGTATTGTACAGAACATTGTTAACTTACCTATAAATATTATTATAACAGATATGCTAAAATTTCATTAAAAAAGATATTCTAAAACATCATTAAAACAGATATTCTAAAATATCATTACAACAGATATTCTAAAAATTCATTATAACAGATATTCTATAACATCATTACAACAGATATTCTTAAACATCATTACAACAGATATTCTAAAACTTCATTACAACATATATTCTAAAATATCATTACAACAGATATTCTAAAACATCATTTCAACAGATATTCTAAAACACCATTGCAACAGATATTCTATAAAATCATTACTACAGATATTCTAAAATATCATTATAACAGATATTCTTAAACGTCATTACAATAGATATTCTAAAACATCATTACAACAGATATTCTAGAACATCATTACAACAGATATTCTTAAATATCATAATAACAGATATTCCGAAAAATCATATAACGGATATTATAAATATCATTATAACAGATATTATAAAACATCATTATAACAGATATTCTTTAACATCATTACAACAGATATTCTGAAACATCATTACAACAGATATTCTAAAATATCATTACAACATATATTATAAAACATCATTTCAACGGATATTCTAAAATATCATTACAACGGATATTCTAAAACATCACTACAACAGATATTCTAAAATATCATTACAACAGATATTATAAATTTTATTTTAACAGATATTCTAAAACATTGTTACAACAGATAGTCTAAATCACCATTTTGACCGATATTTTAAAATATCATTATAAGAGATATTGTAAATCATCATTATAACATATATTCTAAAATATCGGCCATACAGTTTTTTGTACGAATACAATCGTTGTTTTGGCGGTGATGACTCGACAACCTATGTGGACGGTGGTCAAGAATTAAGACGCAGGACTCAGGATCGAAGGGTCCTTGGTTCAAAGCCCGCCTAGGCTGTCAGATTTTTTCCAAGCTGAAAATTAACCCACATGTGCCTAAGTCAACCTATGTGTATAAATGGGTACCTGTGAAGGTGTAAGCCAATGTGCCGTGGCTGCAATCTGTGCCATTAAGGGCGGACTTACAACCTGGTCATCGGGGCAAAAAATATGTAGAGCACCGTTAAGCGTATGTCCAATATGGAAACAAGTGCTATAACTATGTGGTAAATTAAGAACAAAAGAATCCCCAAACAAGCTCGTCATCACGTCGTCAAAACAATTCGACCTCAACCAAAAAATAAAGCAGTGTTCGTACAATAACATTTATATTATATACTTTTCATAGTTGACTCGTTCATACATTATTTTGAAAAACAGTGTATAGAAACAACCTACATAGAAACACTCATTTACTAAAGAAATAGTAAACGATATCAAATATTATAAATGAAAATGTAGACGTCAATAGCGCGAATGGAATTCTACATTAGAAATTATGATCCGCCCAGTTTACGAACCAAAGACCAGGCGATTCGAAATTCTACATTGATTTCACAGAGTGATAGGTCTTTTTTAAAAAAAAAAAAAAAGAAATAACTTAGCATACTTTATATGTCATTCTGCGAATTCTCAATGATCATTTTTATACAGAAACCTTAGTTCCGGTAAGTAAAGCTATTTTTATCCAGTCCAGCTTCTACAACATGACATATAAAGTTTTTAAAATGGCGTTATTCTCTTGAGTTTGTCGCTGTTGAAGTTTATCGCAAGTAAATTTAAAAACATGTCGAACCAGGTCAGGTTTTGATGGAGCGAACATACCAGGAAGGTTGAGGGAATAGAAACGTCTGTATTCAACTGACAAGACGCTTTTGAAAGGTAATCATGCTTCAATTTTGATACGGCTTAACACTGTTTGTACGTGTATTACATGACCTGGAAACTAAACTACAATTGCACAGCTTAATTTTAGAAAATGAGAAGTTGAGCTACATATTTAGATCTACTGTATTCAAATAATATTGCAAATATCTAGGCTATATATAGGAATCTAAAAGTATTTGATTTCATGAAATTACATATTGTGATTGAGGATTTAGTAGCGTAGAGTGACCAGTTTGTGTAATCTATTACGTCCAAATTTATTAATTCGATAAAGAGACATAAATCCAATTTATGATAATAATATATCGCTACTCTCTGCCTTACAATATGCATCATTAGAATATGTGTCAGGGGAGGGCCGAATTTAATGGTGTTAGAACTTGTGGCCCAACCTTATTGCTTATATTTAGACAGATACAAATGGAAATTACTTCTGTTATTATATTGTAAATATATGGGCAATAAAATATGTTTTATTTAAACTAAAACCAACTTTTCCAGGTGGAAATTTAGCCATTTATTTGTTGTGGTCCTAAAGTAGCAAATGTACTAGATGCCACCAGTTTCGGAGGGAAAAACCTTCAGATACAGTATATGCCAAAATTTTGTTCATATTTCAACACCATATAAATTGTAACTCTGTGCTATGAAGAAACCCCTTGATTTCACTTGTAATCTAAAACACTTTATTTCCAAACTCAACTGCTGTTTACTTATCAAATTTCATAACGACTTTACATTAAAGACGTACACTTAAAGAGCAGACAATATGCGCCACTTAGAGCACAATTAAAATGGGGAAAAACAATTTTGAAAAAAGAAGTAGGAAAAAAGATTTCTGTAGCAAAAAGGTAATACATTGTAATTGAATAGAATAGGTGTAGTTGTGGTCCAGTGGTAATGCGCCGGACTACTAATCCAGAGGTCCGGGGTTCAAATCCTGCTCCAGCTGGAAATTTCAGAGACGCTTTTTAGTGTATCCCACCTCTTCGTGTCTGTGAAGTTTCAAGTGTCCGTCAGAGTAATCAGTAGCCCGCTATGAATTGTGATAGGGTGTGACCGGAAAAAGGAGAGAGGATTCCACGATTGTGGCGAGAGGCAGTTGAACCGAAAGTGTGCTAGTACTTTGAAGCTATCTCAAGTCCTCGAGGGAAGCATCAGGCGAAAGCAACGGGGAACCACGAGTAGGAGGGACAACTCAGGCGAATGTGAAAAAGAAAACTCAAGTAGAGCGTTGATCGTGAGTGAGTCAATACTAAGCGGCGAGCTAGCCGAGGTGATCGTTGGATACGGAAAAAAAATCGGACACGGATGGCGAATCAGACAGAAAAAAAATATAAAAAAATAGAAGAATAGATATACTTTATAGGGGACATATTAAATCATAAATCAGCATATTTGCAAAAAATCTCTGAGATGGTATTTACCTGTTTTTACAGAAAACACACACAAACCAACGACTTCATAGCGGCCAGAACGAGACCAAATTTGCGTGAGAAAGTTCACCCTCCATGTCTACAATAAATTACTAAAATCAAAATACCACTGTACATACGAATTTTATAACAGTTGCCTCAGAAAATCATGTTGTAAACATTTTTTGTGATAAAATAAGTTAACCTTTGAACTAAATGCCTTTCGAAGATTTCTATTTTTGTTTTGCAGAATTTGGCTCATTTGTGTATAATGTGTGTGTTGATTGGTTTAGGGGTGTTTGTAAAATGTCTGCACACAATTTATGTTATTTATTGTTTGAATTCTTATTTGATTACAAAAATAAAGTCTTCCTATAAGCATTCTACAGTTTGGTCTGTTAAAACTGTGAATTATCAGTAGAAACATTTCAACTGCTGCAATATCCTAGCTCCATAGTTTTGATATTTCTGAAGCGTTGATTCTCGAAATCTTCATTCTCGTTGCATTTGTCTGAAATGAAGAATTGTGTGTTGCAAGAAACACGTCGTGAAAAATGTGCAGATGTTTATCTTTTTCTTTTTTCAAATTACAAATTCCCATTAAAATGGCACAAATAGCTATTTTTATTACAGATATTTAGATAGAGATTTTATCAATCAATGTTTAGTCAAAATTGAATTTTCTGAAGCTGTCATTGAACATCCTTTTGGTTTGATACTCTGCAATATTTTAGATTATAAATCTACATTGAAAACGTTTCTTTGGCGTTCTCTTCTTCATATATTGTTTTAGATTTGATTGTTTATATGTACATTAGAATAAGCAGTTGCCAAGTAATTGTAAGGGTACTTGTAGCTAGTGTTGTTTAATGCATTTTAGGCTAAACTAAAAAAGTAGTTCCGTGCTGTGCGTGCAATAGTTCCGCAACAATACGGTATGATAGTGTTGTAGAACACTTCCATGACAACAGTGTGTTTTACGAACGCAGAATATGAAAGTTTATAATTAAAAATTTATCTATTGTCTCACTTCATTAATCATTTTTCATTATAGCGTAAGTGCAACAAAACCTGTGAAATCGGGAAAAATCATACATGTACTTGGTTTCTTTCCTCGTTTTGTATGTCAAGGCTACATAACTTTAGAGGCGTCGGACATCTCTGTTATTGTTTTTAATTGTCTACACCATTTCTCTTGTACTTTAAAGTGTTCCTTAGCTTTTAGTGTTCCATTTTCGATCCAAAATGAGTTTCATATTTTATGTCGTTCAGATTATTGTTAAAGAAAGTCTAACGTAAGCTCTTCTAAAATTGTTTCATTAACGATTACGTTCACATTGCCCTCTCACATGATTACAACTTTAAACTAGAATTGCATTCCAGTTTTCAGACATGCACGATCACGTAGCAAGATGTTACTCTTGCACTGTTAAATCCTTGACGAGAAATTTCTTCGCAGAAATTGCATGTATAAATCCACATCGATTACGCCAGTCAAATACTACTTTCAATTATGTTGCAATACGGTCTTGTCAATTTCAAGCACGGACAAAGATATAATATCTGCATGGTCACAATGTTGGTAAAATATTACACAGATATTCTATTTTTAGATATCCAATTATCAAAATGTTGATTGAGGTTTTAAGATTTGTTGAATTATATTTTGGATCATGAGTAGGAAATCAGACGGGCATCATTGCTTACCAATCGTTGTGCGCTTGTCGTTGGTTTCAATTTGTATAAAACATATATATTTAGGCTACACGGCTAAGGCTTTTCAATAAATCGTTATCTTCATCAAAACAGTAATGAAAAATTCAAAGACGACTGATAATATATTTATATAATGTAACAATATCATTGGTTCACAATTTTACATCGATAGTGGTTAGTTTCAGTAAAATCTAAAGTAAAAAATGCACTTAAGAAAAGTTATTGTTTATTAAAGCACTTTGACTACTGTTTAATTGCATCGTTGGTCGATTTTAGATGTCGAGATGAGTAAACATTTCTTCATATCTCTCTGTCTGTCTCTCTCTCTCTCTCTCTCTCTCTCTCTCTCTCTCTCTCTCTATATATATATATATATATATATATATGAAAAATATTTTGAAACCAATAACCAATGTCGTAATGGACATATTTGAAGCGGAGTATCAATAGCAAAATGATTACATTTTGAAACAGAGATCGAATATCACAGATAATATATATATATAATATATTTGAAACAGTATTGATATGACAGTGACCTTGTTTAAAACCAAGAAACGAAAACACAGTGTTCTAAACAGAGTGTTAAACTAAAAGAGAACATGTTTGAAACAGATTATCGATACCACAGTGGATATATTATAAAAGGAGAAACAATATTACAGTGGTATGTTTACAACTTGGTATCATTATCACAGTGGATATATATGGAACAGAGGACCCTATATCTCAACTGATCACAGTGAATATGTTTGACATAGAGAAACAATAACACATAGGATATGTTTGACATAGAGTCTCAATGTCACAGTGGAAATGGAAATGAAATTGACATTGAGTATCAATATAGCAGTGGATATGTTTGACATTGAGTATCAATATCCCAGTGGATATGGTTGACATAGAGTATCAATGTAACAGTGGATATGGTTGACATAGAGTATCAATGTAACAGTGGATATGGTTGACATAGAGTATCAATGTCACAGTGGATATGGTTGACATTCAGTATCAATATAGCAGTTTATATGTTTGACATTGAGTATCAATATCCAAGTAGATATAGTTGACATCGAGTATCAATGTCACAGTGGATATGGTTGACATTGAGTATCAATATAGCAGTGGATATGTTTGACATTGAGTATCAATATCCCAGTGGATATGGTTGACATAGAGTATCAATGTAACAGTGGATATGGTTGACATAGAGTATCAATGTAACAGTGGATATGGTTGACATCGAGTATCAATATAGCAGTGGATATGGTTGACATTGAGTATCAATATCCCAGTGGATATGGTTGACATCGAGTATCAATGTCACAGTGGATATGGTTGACAAAGAGTATCAATATAGCAGTGGATATGTTTGACATTGAGTATCAATATCCCAGGGGATATGGTTGACATAGAGTATCAATGTAACAGTGGATATGGTTGACATTGAGTATCAATATAGCAGTGGATATGGTTGACAAAGAGTATCAATATCACAGTGGATATGGTTGACAAAGAGTATCAATGTCACAGTGGATATGGTTGACATTGAGTATCAATATAGCAGTGGATATGTTTGACATTGAGTATCAATATCCCAGTGGATATGGTTGACATAGAGTATCAATGTAACAGTGGAAATGGTTGACATCGAGTATCAATGTCACAGTGGATATGGTTGACAAAGAGTATCAATATAGCAGTGGATATGTTTGTCAAAGAGTATCAATATACCAGTGGATATGGTTGACATTGAGTATCAATGTCACAGTGGATATGTTTGACAAAGAGTATCAATGTCACAGTGGATATGGTTGACATCGAGTATCAATGTCACAGTGGATATGTTTGACATTGAGTATCAATATACCAGTGGATATGGTTGACATTGAGTATCAATGTAACAATGGATATGGTTGACATAGAGTATCAATGTCACAGTGGATATGTTTGACAAAGAGTATCAATATAGCAGTGGATATGGTTGACATTGAGTATCAATATACCAGTGGATACGGTTGACATTGAGTATCAATGTCACAGTGAATATGTTAGACATAGAGAAATACTATCACAGTGGATACAGTATGTTTGACATAGAGTATCAAAATAACAGTGGATATGGTTGACATAGAGAAACACTATCACAGTGGATGTGTACCAAATCTCTGTATTATAGTATTAGTTACATCGGTACTAAAACTGTCATTGGCCACCTATTCAGTACAGAATAGAATTCTAAATTCTGACTCATAATCTCCAGAATACATTAAGAACTTACTCAAAGCATACACCCAAACTAGACACCTGAGATCAAAAATTCACTTCCACCAAAGATAAGGACTTGTCCTTCCTTAGCTTCATTTAAGAAACTTCTGAAAACACATTTTTTCGTAGAGTACTTTGGAAACAGAATTCTAATGTTGTATATACACCTGTATTTTTGCATGTTTAATCTTCTTTTGTCTCCGGATGTGCTTTAATTCTTGCAAATTTGTCGTTTATAAAAAATCACTTATTGTAAAGCTTACATGTTCATCCTGTTTTATATGTGTTATTAAGCACTTTTGAACATGCAAAGTTTGCATGAAAAGAGGGCTATCTAAATGTGGAATATTATAATAATAAATATTAGTTATAGTGACAATTTTAACGTCTGAAACAGAATATCCATATAACAACGAATATGTTTGAAGCAGAATATCAGTATTACAATTGATATGTTTGAAACAAAGCATTGGTATCACAAAGAATTTGTTTGGAACAGACTATTTATGTCTCAGTAAATTTGTTTAGACCAGAGTGTCAATATCTCAGTGGATATATTTGAAATAGAGTATGATTACATCACTGAAAGAAACAAATCACTGAGA
>JAULCC010623946.1:0-10161 GCA_032358795.1 Nuttallia obscurata
GGTGGTTCTACCCAGGTACACCCCGTGCCTGAAATAGTGTACAGAGGTCCCCCGGGGTCTTCCTCCACTTGTAATGAGCTGGACATCGAGATATGACTGAAATACTGTTAAAGCGACAT
Source organism: Nuttallia obscurata (assembly GCA_032358795.1). Classification (NCBI taxonomy): domain Eukaryota; kingdom Metazoa; phylum Mollusca; class Bivalvia; order Cardiida; family Psammobiidae; genus Nuttallia; species Nuttallia obscurata. The sequence goes on from JAULCC010623946.1 coordinate 120, forward strand.
TAAATTCCAAACAAACAAAAACTTCTTGTATCAAGGGAAAAAAAATTATTCAAAATATTAAGAAAAAGTTCTTTTAGCAAGCAAAGTAGACCTAGATCAGGCAGCTTAAAGGAATTGCCATATCTGGGTCTACTCCGTTTGCAAAGGTGTCAAAAGGCAAAAAAAAAAAGACAAAAGTAAAAAAACAGCTTGCAGTAGGTCAGTGGTTCTACCAGGATGCACTCTGTGACTGAAATAGTGTACAGAGGTCCCCAGGGGTCTTCCTCCACCTGTAATGAGCTGGACGTTGTTGCGCTATGACTGAAATACTGTTAAAGCGACGTTAAATTCCAAATAAACAAACAAACAAAAATCAAAAGGCTCTTATGTGTTGTAAAGGGTTAACAAATAACATTGTTTTAAAAAAAACTTTGCAAAAGTGTTTACTGTGAAAGGACTGCTTTTAATTTTAAAATTCACATATTTAACTAAGAATAGAATTTTCATTTAGGACTACCAGTATATCTTATATACTGATTACCCTTTTTCAAATAATTTCATCATTTGGAAAACCACTTATTAGATGTAAAACATAGCTGCTAAGGCTACTGTCACATGATCATGTTGTGGGGTATGGGAGTAAAAACCACCTTCACCGAGTTCTTTTATTGTATCCATGGTAACACAGAAAGTGAGAAAACTTAGGTCTAGTGTGGTCCCTGAATTATCATATATTGTGTATAATAAAAGTTTACCAGTTGCTTGCAAAAGGTCATTGGATCTACACAAGTGCACATTAGAGATTAATAAAAAGGTTTTTTAACAATATTCTTGTCATGTAATTTAATTTTTTGCATAAACTACATTCAGATTCAGAATGCTGTACACCGACAATATAAATAGTTTCAAGTTTATTAGCATAAGCAGCAATAGTAAATAAATACAGATAAAATATACATTGATTTTGTTATAATTATTGTTAACCAACATTAGTTCTCTCTGCATAAACCAGCATGATAACTAAATATTTGAGAAAGGAAATAATAACATTTGATTAAAAAATTGTATATCCCTGTGGTATGCCATTTTATCAATATTTGATATTCATGGGAGAATTTTATTTATGCTGTTCAGGATATACAATCCCTTAAATGTTTTGACAGTGGTGTTTTGGGTTTATACTGCACTATGGTCAGAAATGGTACAGTTCATGATAGTATTTGCTATTGTTTGCAGTATTGCCATTGGATATAATTCTCTTTACAGATGTGTCAAGCTTTGGACAGATATGAGAATCAGATAGAATACATTCACTTCTCAGACCAGTATTCTGGGGCTAAAAACCAAACTGAGTAAGCACATTAAGCATCTTTATTTTGCATTGATCACAATATGTCCCAGATAAAACCAGTAAGAAGCAGATAAAGTCTCTTTTTTTAATTGAGGACACAATGTTTGATGGTCTTGGTTGGAATCAAACACTATTACTGGCCTGATAATGATTATCAATATTTCATTCTTCATGCTCATATTTCAGAATCCATAGTTCAGTACTATAAATAATTCAAAATGAGGTTAAAGTAGAGAGCATGAAATATGTTAACAACTATTGAACCAGATCCGACATTTTGACTTCTGTATTACCACACTTAACAGAATCTTTTATTCGCTTTACATATGCATAGATACAATTAATACAAACACATGACATGAAGTAGTAAAACAAACTAATCAATACAAAAGAAAATGCAATATATGTCTGTCATAGTTTGAACCACGCACTTAACACAAGTAATATAATGACAATTTTAACACTTTATTCCATGGATATGACTTTTGTCATGTGTGACCTGTGTAGATACAGGCCAGCCTGCTCTGCACATCTGTGCAGTCTGATCAGAATCTGCACTGTATGCTGTCAGATTAATAAGTTTATTCCTGTCCTAGAAGCAAACAATGTAGATCCTAATCAGACTGCACTGATGTGCAGCTGATGTGTAACAGCAGGTTCATTCAGGTTTGGTTTTAAACTAAAAAATCACTTTGAATTAGTTAGTTAAAAATAAAACAAGAGAATAGTGTAGTCATAGAAAGACAAAATCTATCTAAGGCTGCATTGAGTAAGTAGTGTTTAATTTACCCGCATCTAGGAATGTTTGGGTGGACTATATATGGTTGTTAAACCCCAAATTTACTAGATTTACCCATATGGGTCTGGCATGCAGGCAGCCTGGAATTATTGTGACTCATACAAGTCTAAAAATATTCGTCCTACATAGATGGAAAGGTGCTGGTTTATCCACCAACATAATAATTACATTTCTTTACATGTCAAGTCTAAGCAGTTATGACACTTGATTTTGTGAAAGCTATAGTACTGGCACATGGCATTTTGTGGTACATAGTTTTGTATCCATTCAGTGCATTGTCCAAAAAGAAGGTGGAATCTATGATGAGTGGAAACATATCTAGCTTTAGATTTGAGAATATTCTAATATATATATATAAAAGAGTTTGATAATGTTTATTTTTTGCAGGGATCCACAGACAAAAATGCCAGAGGTCAGGTCTGTGTTGATATTTTGTTTTAATGGTAAGTATGTAGAAGTGATGTAAGTTTCTGTTAATATATTTAGAAGCCTGACTAGGACAAGATATGTGTAACCACTACTGTGTGACCAGTCGTTAACTCATGTAATATGGAGGGCCTCTTTTATGTATTTATGAAATTGAAAATATATTTTTAGATATATGACTTGTAGCCAAAGTAAGCATTGTATAGATGTATATACAAAAAACACAGTATACAGTATTAATAGTGCATTACATTCATTATGACATTGAATCAAAATTTCAATGCAAATTTTTTATATTTTGTTAATAAGACAATATCAAAACAGTTGGTTGCTTTATTTAAAGTAAGTAAATAACACTGTCCGTGCTATAAAGTTGACATAGTGTTTTTAGTAGGTCGCTCTTTTACTTTAACTGATAGATGTACATGAAAACATCTACAAATAGCATATATTACACAGATTCCTGTTACATTACAATTTCATGACATTGATAAAATCCCAGGGTTTCACTAAAGGGGATTATGATATAAGGCAGTTAACATATCTTATTCAAATGTGATCTGCATGTAGGTATATTTACTACCATTTTTTGTTAAATATTGATTTTCAAGTCCATGCATCTTTCTCATTCATAAAGTAATTCTAGTCTTTGCAACTTTTCCGATGCAAAAAATACAACCTGTAAACATATACTGAGGCAACATGGTTCAGGTATTATTGGCTAGTCATAGGATGGTTTAAATGTTGAATGAATAGAAGGTTAAAACAGCTTATAAATTTACTTTCTTGTAACATCATCCTGGGCAAACAAGGGAGATAACTATGGCCAAACAAGGGACTATTTCTTATTGCTTCATATCAGTTTTATCAAATAAAAAAAACATCTGCTAATGTGAAATGGCAGAAAGTGAGGTAAATCATACAAACTAATGTGAAATAACTACTTAGATGCTAGTTATCTCCCTTGGATTGAAAATACCTATATTAAGTTTTGCTAAAATAAATTGAACTGTATTGCACATAAGGCAATATTTAGATTATGTTAAATACTTAATAGGGTAAAAAAAATTAGACTGGAAAAACATTAAATTCTATATTAAAAAAATACTAGAATGCAGGCAAAGTTTACTGAAATCCACTTGTAAGATATGATTTGGTTGAAGTTTCATGAAATATACTTTAATTGCTGAATTTATACATTACTATCCATTGGTTGGATTTGTAATATCAGAAAATAACAGTGGATATGATGTCCAACTGGTGGGTTGCAGATTCTATTCTCCTGACCTTCATCAGACACAAAGTACTGGTTTTACCCAGGAAATATACTTGAAATTGTTTCTACTAGCTTTAGGCTTTCAAAATAAAAGAGCTAGAATGAATAAGTTTAAAATAAACAAAGAATGCTTTCAGATAATGACTCTGCAGGGATAAAAAGTTTTAACTGGTAGACAAAAAAAATTAATGCACTTCTTGACTTACCTGATAACTCACCTCTTGACTAACCTGATAACTCACTTCTTGAATAACCAGATAAGGTCTGTATTTACAGCACCTGGTAAGGGTAAAACAAGAACAGCAGACATGGAAAGTATGAAGCCTTTGTTCCAGCTTGTCTTTTACTGTATTGAGAAAGTTGGCCGTCTTACTCTTACAAAGGAGGTAGGTACAGTACTATATACCGTTTTTGACTGTGTATTCAGTGCACATATTTTACCCAGATTTTTTTATGAAATGTATGGGAGTGCGGTATACCCCAGAATAAATATTGTCCCTTTTTTCCAACCGAGAAAGTTGGACAGAAAATACGAGGAATTTTCCTTACCCACAGGCACTGGAACAATTTACCAGTAATTTGCCCAATTTGCCGTTGCATTGAATGTTTCTAATTAACACAGGCTAGAATGAAAGATTATTGACTGAAATTGAAAAGTAAGTTTTTCCCAATAATTTTCCTTCAAAAAGGGGATGCCAGGAGTACATTGCTGCGTGGAATACACACCCGAATACAGTAAACCATGGAGTGTATATGGCTTGTAACTTATATGCTTAATGCCCTGGTTTAGGGAAATTCAGATTTCTTGGTGTTAGAAGCAGTTCAAAAGCTGTTTCACCCCACTTAACATCTAGATATGTAAAGTTCTTGGAGCCTATCAATAGAAAAATTGGCTAAATGTTTTGTGCTGGTGTTTCTTAATTTAGTTAGTTTTCGTACAATTTTCAAATTAAGAATTGTAAATGTATTTTAGAAAAATTGTATCTTCGTTAAGCAGACATTTTATAAAAGATTTTATTTCAGTCCAACGAATTTCAAAACTCTCTTTACTATAAGATTTTTTTGGTTGAAAATTGTAAAACCATATCACAAAAGATAAATAACTTTTTTACAGTCAAGGCAGAAGGCTGAGAAAAATCGCCAAAAGGCAGAGGAGGTCTTCCTAAAGTCTGCCCATGCCCAACGCCAAGAGGCTGCTCAGTTGCGCAGGGAGGAAAAACGTAGAGCAGAGAAAGAGAAAATCATGAATGAGGAAGACCCTGAGAAAACCAGGAAATGGGAGGTAAGCTATTTTACCGGATTTATTTCCAATTAGCAAATGAATACATTATCATACTAGCTTTCTGGATTGGAAAACAAATTTTAAATATTTTTATAGATCCATCTATTTCAACATAGATTATATTAAGTTCAAGCATTGAACTGATAATTATTTGAAACAACAAGTTTATTTGTTTGTTTATTTTGGAATTTAACGTCGCTTTAAAAGTATTTCAGTCCTATCGCGACGTCCAGCTCATTACAGGTGGAGGAAGACCCTGGGGGACCTCTGTACACTATTTCTGGCACAGAGTGCACCAGGGTAGAACCACCGACCTACCGCAAGCCAGCTGGAAGCCTTCCTCACTTGAAAAATCCGAAGTGCCCAGACCGGGATTTGAACCGACAGCGGTGAGGGACTGAGAGAATGCAAGTCAGCGACTACAACCACTCGGCCACGGAGGTCCCCACAATTTTATAAAGACTTAGGATACAGCCTATTTTCCAGTATTAAAGCTGGTCTGTTTAGCAAAAACTGAGTCATTTTGAATGCAGACATGGTTCTCTCACTGAGTTATTTACAGCGTTTTTATAAATTCATATATAAATAAGTAAGTAGAATAAAAATATTTGTAAGCTTACAGGCATTTCCATTAAAGGTACTGAGAGCATTGATGTAACATAGCTTATTTGATGGCATGTTGTCAGACACCAATTATTGTTGTTTTTTTATCTCTCAAAAAAAATGCATCACATCAGCTGAAAAACTTATTAAAATTGTGGTATTCTGTGCATGTGTGCATAATCATGCATAGAATCTTATAACAGAACGAGAAGTTTACTATGTGAAATTCCATTATTTATTTGTAATTAATAGGTCAGTGTCGATATTTTGTTATTTTAATATTTCAACTGTCTAAGATATTGTATACATTTATGATGCCGTCCTTTTGGGGCAAAACATCACAAATGTGTCTTGTGATGTGATTTTATTGATATATAGTTTTCAATGGGTACTACAAAGCTTGTGATGTCAGCCATGTGTGTGCATATAAATGAGTAACCTCCGATTAATCATGATAGATTTCAAATGTTTCCTGTTTGTTTCAACAGTATTCATAATGTCCACAATGATGTGCTGATAGATACTCAAATTTTAAGTTTATAGTAGTAGGGAAAACAGTATTGTGATATGCACTTAGTTTGTCATAGTCGATGTCTGAAATCATTTTCTTCTGCTGAGATACATTTTATGATTATCCTGATTCTTTTACCAGGAAAGAGAGAGTAAAAGAGACATGAAGAGGAAACAGCCAAAGATGAAGATGATGAAGGTAAGGCTTTGTAAAACAGTTCAAAGGTTACTTCTGCTATTGCAGAGAGGAACCTTTCAATTTCACCCCAAAAATATCCATACTGAGTGTTTTAGATATAAAAGAAGCATTAGCAAGTAACCCCACATCATTAATGAACATAGGCTTTAGCTTCTGTGGTTGTATCAGAAAGCCCTGTTTGCCTGCCCCCAATTGCATAGTTTGAATAACTTTCAGTTAATTTCTTTGCCTTTATTGATTTCATTTATTCACTCCTGATAGTGTTGAAATTTTTTCTGATGAAGTTTTTAAGCATTTCTTTACTGAACTTTGATAATCTTTAATGTTATGATCTTTCCTATATTGTTAAAGTCTTTGGAGGCAAATTTTTGTGGAATTAAAGTAAATGAATTCAGCAGTTCTTACTTATCAACATTTATATATAAATAGCATGTGGATTCTGAGTGTTAAACCAAATCACTTAGATAACAAACCAACACTTACCTATACACTTAATCATATTCACCAGCCCAATTAACCATCAGATATAAATTAACTTGTTGTAAAAAGTTCATGAGAAATACTTTACTTTGTCATTGCATCAATGTTCAATTATTTATATTTCAGATGTAAGATGCAGCTTTCATAGGACATCACGCCAGCACCAGAGTTTTTCCTCATTTGTTTGCTTACAGAATAACCCTGCACATGGACCATATTACCTTAACTACCACTTTGGCATCTGTGGCATTTTTTTTTAATTTGTGACCTTTATTGTAAAATAGCTGCAGACAGCACTGAACATGTTAGCAGTACTGAGCTTAGCCTCACAATTCCTGGTTAATTTGATCAAAACCATACCTCCAAGGCTGGTGGTAAAAATGGGTTTGGAAGAACTGTGATTATTGAAAACAATTTGCAGCTAGAATATCATTCTCATTTTAGGATTTTTTCCTGGAGATGTAAGTTACTGATTGTAACGGGTTGCCATATTTATATGTACGGTTTGTTACCTTCATAAACCCACCAGAAAATGCAATGTCCAGTTCTACAATCAAAATGCTCCAGTGTACTGGAATTGCAAGAATTAACAAAAAATCTAAAGCTCAACAGTGGTTGTTTCTGTTTAGAGCCAAACCATTGTGGAAAAGTTGTAACACTGCTTACTTTTCAATCAAGGGGCACATGTTGGATGACCAGCCAGTCCAATATCTCTGATGAGTGTATTATGTCATTTCAATGGAATGGTTACTTTGCTCCAGTTGACAGGTTGTCAGGTACATGTTAAGGTGCTGGTTAAAAGTTGGCAGAATGCCCAGAAGAACTGTAAAGTTAAAGTTTGAAAATCTGCACTTATACGAAAGTGTTACTGGTAGGCTCCATTTGAATAATACCTGTTTTCCATGTGATATGAAATGTCTTGTTAGTAGAACTATGAATAATCGCGTTTGAAATGATTGCAGAACTGAATAAAATGAATCTAACAAAAAGCAAGACACTTCAGTTAGTATAGATTTAGGTCGGTAAATGTCATCAATTAGCTTTACATAAAAAAATTATACTTTAAAATGGCATGGGGCCTTTAGGAAACACTTTGATACAAAAGATGAAAATTACACACAAAAAAGTGAATACAGAAATTAGACTCTAGTCTGACCACTCTTTAGTCTAGTCTTGGCCAGGTGTTTTTAGAAATGGTTTCATTTATAACTACTTCAAACATATTTGATTTCAGTAGAAATGTGTACAATATTCTTTGGTGTTCATGAACAATGCAATTTGTGTCTTGTGTGTTTGTTGGGTGAGTGTTCCTAAGAGATTCATTCTAGTTAGGAACACTACTGCTCTGTGTATGGTGGGTAAAATGCAACTTAACCGAGATATATATGTATTGCAGCTTCTGCAAGTTAATTTTAAAAGTACCTGTTGTAAAATTTCTTTATTCCCTTATCTCATAATTTCATCTTACTTTAAAATGAAATGTAGATCTAGAAAGCTTTTAAATATCACAGTTTCATCTCTGTAGCAGTGTCCACGAAACGCTCTCTCGTTTGTCCATTTTTCAAACAGTGAAACAGAATTAAAAATTAAATGCATTTGAATATAATGACTCTTTGTTGGTTAAATTAAGGCATAAATGTGTTTATGGACAGCTGGCACTGTGTTTTCACTATTAAAGAATGATTTATCTAATACATAAGTATGCTGGATAGAAATTAAAATCCCAAACTATTTTGACATGTGATGAATCTGTAGGACAGGTGGCTTTATATAACTATGCACATTACTTGTTACTTTCGTGGGAAATTCACATGTTTCTGATGTTCACTGAACACTTTTTTAACTACAGGCTTGGAATTTACCAACCCTTTCTTAGGCTTGAAACTCAAGAATAGTCTCCAACACTCTCTGTTGGCTTTCGGCTTTTACCAGAATGGTAGGAGCTGGGAGCCAGACTACAGGGTTAGAGATTATTTTTGAGTTTTCAACTCTAACAATGGGTTGGGGAATTCCAAGCCTGGGCACATTTTCTTCTTTTTATGTTAGATAATGTAGAAAGTTTTATGCCAATTGTTCCCAGTGTTGTTGCATTTAATATATTATACAGTATATGTACCTTATGTCACAGATATATAAGTTATGTAAATAATGATCATTGGTTTGTATCTGCATCTCACATGCTCAATTCTCATGCCACAGATTTTCTCAATCACTAGGAGAGTGTGTGTAAATGAAAGGTTTATCATCTTGTGTATAATGACATTTATGTTAGAATTGATGAAATATTCTCTATCTCAAACTCAGAATCAGATTTCAAATGTTTGTATATTCAGTTGGGTTTTTTTTTCTGAAGTAGTTGTACAGATAAATGCACAGTTCTATTGTGAAGACCTCTTTCCTGACCTTTTAGAGCAAACTTTGTATTGGTTCTAAAAGCAGTTATAGCCATTTCTGTTCTTAAAATGTGAAAAATGCAGTTTGATATCAAGTAAATGTACGGAAAAAGTCCAATTTTTCTCTCAAATTAGTACAGTATTCATTGACTATTTCTAATGATAGAGCTACATGTAACAGAGACTTATGCCAGTCATTCTTACAAAATGTAGATGTTCATTAAATCGATATGGAATTCATGGTATTCAGTTATCTATTGTGTTTTTGGAGGGCAAAGCAAGATTTGTTCTGAAGAAGAATTAAATTGTTTGGAACTTTTATTTTTGAGGTATTTTAACAATCATTATGTTGTTGGCGTCCTGAAAGGCTCATCGAGTAATAAAGTGATCTTTTTATGATCATTCTTTGTCTATTGTCTTTTCTTTGTTCATTAACCTTTTTTTTTTCAAGGTCATTAGGGCTCTTTTGATTTTTTTTAACATTTTAATTTTGGTTGCCTAACTTGTATACTCAGTTATATGAATATTTTTTTAAAAAAGTGGATGTTCCCTTTTCCAAGATTAGTGATAAAATATATTTCCCCCTCTAAGAGTATTAGAATCAAAGTTTTCAAATTAGATCTTAATTACTTTTGAATTCAAGAGATACTTTGATGCGTTTTTAAATCCAGCCCCATGTGGGCCTGGGGCGTGCTAACGTAGCACAAGAATTTGGACCACTGCTTAACCCTGGCATGATCGTAA
>JAULCC010623968.1:0-10160 GCA_032358795.1 Nuttallia obscurata
TCCAAATCACCGCAAAACTTTAAAATTCCTTCAAAATGAGAGCTCCAAATTTTACACCGCCTATCGTGATCACGTGATACATAGCCACATACATATGTGACTCGGGCACACGTGTATCGGAGCGGGTACTGATGTAACTGCGAGGTCACATATGTAACTCTTTGCGAGAATATTTACCGGGCGTAAATATAATACATGTAAATCGACCACATATGTAACTACGGCTCTATTACACACATGTAACTGCAGATTGTTTTGTTTTTAGCACTTAAACTACCACCTGCTATATCAGAATCATCCTCATCATCCTCACCACCATCATAAACTACTACATTCTAACAATCACCATCGCTATCATCAATAAATAATAATCATCACCATCATCGTCATGATGATCATAATTTTTAGTATGGAACAGTACAACTCACGTGATTCCTCGCGAATCTTTCGGTCAAAACGCGAATTTTTACGACATACTCTGCGCGAAACTTCACGCGACAGCAGCGAGATATCGCAGATAGTTTCCTGACGATACGTCACGTACGTCGCGAAGTTTCTTCGCGTACGTCGCGACAAAAGAAGCGAGGGGCAATAAATACACTGCATGGACTGATACGTTAATACAAGTTTCACAAGTTTTATATGTTAATAGATAGATGTGCATGTGTGTATTTTGCAAGCATGTATGTACTGTAAAATTGTTGTATAACATACCAGGGAATTGATACATGACGGCATGGTAAATTTCTGACATGCTTTTTCTCCTACGATTCTAATATTAACCTTTACCCTGCTTAAGGCGACCGTGATAGAATTTGCAAACAGCTTGGATCCAGATAAGACACCGAGTAGCTTGGTGTCTAATCAGGATCCAAGCTGTTTGACACTCGACCAATTTTTTCTCCAAATATTGGGCAATTCTGATGAATTTTGAAACCTAGGCAGACGACAGTATAAGCAGACGACATTCTTTCAGCAGGCTAAAGGTTAAGGAAAACGACAGTTTGTCAGTAAGTTGCCGCACGTTGTGTATTAAGTGTAATGGGACAATATTCCATTTATATCTGCGTTGATAATTACTGATTCTGCTACACTACATCTTACTACTAAATCCAACACATCTAGCAAATACCACGGGAATGAAAGTAGTAGGAAATGTTCAGCTCAACGTCTAATGACCAACAGATCTTTAGTTATAACTTATATAATTGTTTAATCGAGGTTCATTTTAAAAGCTCTGTCAACTCAAAGTCACCATTAACTAGCATGTGCTTTTTTATTTTGTCTTTTCGGAGAACCTGCGACACATAAGGATCGCTTTGTCCGTCCGTCGGTTCGTTCTTTAGTCCGTCCGTTTAAAAAAAGTTGGCGTCAACATTATCTTCACCATTTATAAACATTTCTTTTTTAAACTTTCAAATCATATTGCCCATGACAATAGGGTCACTACACAATTGACTTAAGTCATATTTGACAGAAAATCGCCCTTTTACAGCTTCTTTTTCTTTATTATTCTTACAAAGTAGGAGTGGGCTACACAGGTGTTCTACTCATCACACCTCTTGTTCATGTAAACAGTTGAAATTATACCAAAATTGTGTCAAATTCATCTGCTTATCTATGTTAGGCTGTTATTTTCCAAAGATTATATTGTGACGTACGTTTCTGTTTAACTCGATGATTGAAAATTAACCCTCTCAGGCCATATCAGTCAGTATCTATGACCCAGCTTGTCTTGGAGTAGTTATGATATCTGTAAGCGGCCCATTAAAACTTCGCCTTATCATATGTTTATCAATCGGAACACCTCGCCCGATATACACAAAGATAACGCCGCACGTCACATGGGGAGGGAGTGAATGTAGCTCCATCATACCAAAAATAGAACATAACCCAACATGAAGGCGTAGACCTGCGTCTGTCTGTCTCAAATCCAATATTGAGAAACGGTTTCTGATATCAAATTTATAAATCAATCAATATTGTTTGACAAGCGTGAATAAAGCACATTCTTGAATAACCCGCATGTATAAAGGCGGCGAATAAACAGTTATGATGACAGAAAGGACAATAAATGTCGTGGTTAAAGACAGGTGCAAAGTGTGCACTTAAGGTGTATCCTCACAATGACCTACGCATGAAGTACGAGTGTACTTTCTGAGCTTGCCGGAGATAGCCGAGTGTTTACTACAGTCGTTGTATCTTTCATGTTGTCTGAGATATATTTAATTTTTGTAAATGATCATTCCCACTTAAGTGAAGAAGTTGTAGAAAAAAAAACTGAAAAATAAATAAAAGAACATAATACACGATGTATTCGATAGCATAAACATACAATTTCAAATGCTTTCTCAAAAACCTTTTGAAAATTCTGCAACCTTCAAGCGTTTAGTATATACCTTTGAACACAGAGTTGACAGGTTACAAAATTATTGTAGAGCCATCTGACTGAAGTACACCTCCTCAATATACGTTGCACTATGCAGATCTGTGGAAGAGATATTGAAGTGATTTTTCTCGATAATAATAACCAGTCAATCAGATTGCAGCTTGTAAGGTTTTTAAGTGATTTCAACTTTAATATTTAGCGGAGTCCTATAGTAATTATCACGTATTCCTATTCTCACGAGGACCAGAAGTGTACATGTGACTGTAAACGTAGAAACGAGTTACCTGATTGGCCGAAATATAAATAGATTTTAACTGAATCGGAAATCCTTTCTCCCAAGAATATACCAGTAACAATATGGTAAACACACATTACTTTTGACATAATGTCAGCTACTGCGTCAAGCAAATAGCATCTCTCGATTCAAATTTTCAAAAGATTGTAAGTATTTCAATTTTGCGGCAATGGTGATAAAATATAGCCTTTGAGGACTTTTCAGAGCTAATGCGGCAAGAGTTGATATTATATATTTGTCTCGTTCTGTGGGCCAATCGGCTTAACTGGCGACTTAACAGTTAACATATTATGTAATGAGTACTGTATTCCGATTAGCATAGGCTACTTTTCAATACAACAAACGTAAAAGTAAAAAGCTTACAGCCATTTGAAATTTTGAATCGATGCTTGCGCGGTAGCTGAAATTACGTCATAAGTCACGTGGGTTTTGCCACACTGAGTAAAAGGTCGTATTCTGGTTCCGTATTCACAAAGCAATTTTCAGTTTTAGCTGAGTAAGAGATTGAATTTTTTTATTGCAATTTGACCTAAACAAGAAGATAAAATACTAATTGAGACTAAAAATAACTATAAGATAGTCATTGCTAAGTTATAGTTCACTTTCAAACATCAGTATCAGATATATGAGACAAAAAAAATTTCATTCTCAAACTCAGCTGAGACTGGAAAAGTTCCATGGCTCAGTGGTTCCAGTCACCGACTTTCGATTTTTACTAAGCCCTTTATCGCTGATAGGCTTTCAGTATCGTTTCCAACTCGGGTCATTATCTCTTTTGTCGCAGAAAGTTTCCAGCTTGTATAGGATGGTCGGTGGTTCTAATGATACAAATAATAACAATCATAATATACCACATTTAGCTCTCTATTTCATACTGGACATACGCTTAAAGGTGCTTCACAAAGGTGATATCATTACCCTCATTCATCAGGTTGTAAGTCAGCCGTTAACAGATGGCGCTGATTACAGCCATGGCTCCTTGACTCACACCTTCAGATGTACCTATTAATATACCCGGATGGAGTGAGTCACATGTTGGATTAACTTTTTGCCCAGAAAAATTCTACGGCTCGGGCTGGATTTGGACCCAAGACCCTTCGATACTGAGGTCATCGTCTTACTACTAGACCTCCGTCACCACGTATACAGGGACGTCTGGCCTCATGTTTAAAAACTTTACAAATCAGAATCAGAAGAAAAAGCCCCACATCTTCACCATGGTGTCTTTGAAATTAAAGATTTTTTACAACTGTTCTAGAAAGTCACAAAGATATGATCTTCTATCTAAAGAAAGTTTAATACCGTCAAAAATGTTCTAGAAGGGTTGATTCAGATATTGAAAGTGATCCTGAAGCTGAATCTGATTATGTAATCAAATATTCTGTATTTTCTCGTTAATAATTCCTGAAATATTTTTTAAAGATCAACTCTTTAAACAATCTTGATCGCTGGTTCAAAGCACTATAGTCTTATAGCACTACTGTATGAAGAAGTTATAAATGTTACCCTGATCCTGAGTTTCTCAATTTGTCTGAATTGGGACCTAATGTCTTCATTCAAGATTTAAATTAAACAAAACACCCGCCATATGACATAACAGTTCCAAAAGCTGCTTTAAAAAACCGCAAAAAACGACTGGGATTTTTCTCTCACATATTTGTCCATGTGAGATAGGAAATTTGTCCATAAGCGATTACAAGAACCCACCATGAGTATTCATGTAAGATAACAATTTCCCACCCGAGGGTCAAAAATCTACTGTGGGACGAATCTTTGCCGAGTCCCTATGTAGTTTTCTTATCCCGAGGAAGGGGTATTCCTTTCTTACATTAAAAAAACGAATGGATTGATTTTTTTCTCCCATTAACAATAGACTATTTACTTATTTCTTCTACAAATCACGTGACATGTAAGATAGGTTTATCTCACACTGGCAACTTCCCTATCTCACATGAGTAGATCATATGATCAATTGTTAACAAGTCCGATACCAAAAATAGCTCTTTTGAGTAATCTCAAATGTTCTCAATATTCTATAAAATTCTAAATCTTTCTTTTACATTCTATGAGATTCTATAATGTTCTATCACATTCTTAAAGATTCTAAAAATAGACATTACAGGTAAATGAGTGCTCACCAACAGTACACATCATCTTTAACATATTAAAACAAGCAAACAATTCACAAATTAGCTGCCTATATAACAACTGTTAATCTGTTTCTTTTCGATCTGATCGAAGGGGATACTTTTTTACATCGTGCGCGAATTCTCCATTCTCTCTTGTCAGAGTTTTATTAATAATCAAACTTGACGATGAATTTAAAATTTCGAGAAACAGCAAATATCAAGATTTACAGTGTACATATATGGTTTTGTTGTAAATTGCATATTCCGTTTGTTATAAAAGTTATATAAGAATGGCTATGTACAATGCTTTTCGTGTCTATTGTTATTATATTGGTATTCAAGTTTTGATAAAATATCTACTAAGTAGTATAATTGCATTAAATGAAATTGGGAAAACTCTAGATGTGTGACAGACTATGTAACTGATTGTAAAAAATTCATTAAAAGAAATATTGAATAATCCTCATTTTGTATGAATATTATTCTGTAATTTCCAAGATTTGTGAGTTTAATATTGTTTTAAAAAACGAACGTCATTTATTGTTATTCTTATGTTTTATGAAAATGTATATTGTACAAGTCGATATTAATACATATACTGTTCCGCTCCTATCCACTCCATTTTCTCTCACATAAGGTATAGATTCGCCCTTGTGTTGGTTCGTTTTTATTTGTGTCAATCTGTTCGCTTGCCTTACATGTAACTACATTGATTACATAAAAAATAATAAAAGGACTCAATATTTGTCAACTAAAGCGACAAGACACTTCAATTATTACATAAATATCATCTGTTAGAGTTTCACGTGAAATAGCACGGGATCTTTTACTCAATAAAACAACGAACTTTTCCAGGTACATGTGCTGAGGAACTAGCAAAAGTAAATGCTAGACTCGAAGCATCAAACCATATGCTGCTAGGGCTTGAGAAACCCCATTGTGAACAGGATGGTAGCTACGCTGGAATGCAATTTGCTGGATCCCAGTAAGTATGTTGTGTTTCATGTTACCAAAATGTGAACACATATTTGATAGAGAAATCGGGGAAAAATACACTTTCTGAAACAGCATCGTCGAATGCCCACGATTATTTACTGCGCTATTGTTCCGACGTGTAATAATGAAGTTTAACAAAAGAAAATACTGCCTTTGCCTACGATGTAAAATCACCAGTAGCCTTAGACGTGATTTTTTTTTTATTTTGTTTCATATTGCTATTTAAAACTAAACAGAAGTAAGTCTTAATTTTAGTTATATACATTTATATTATCTATTGATAAATTAATCGGAAAAAATATTAGTTTGTAAACATGATAAAGAAATAATTTGACTGGTTGAAGAAAATGAGGCCCATTAAACACTTCACACATATCTTATGTCTTACTATATACGTTTGTATTATAGATAACCATACATGAGTGTTGATTTATTATCACTTTTAGTAATCGAGCTGATTATAACAATACAACGCGAGCCTTGGCTAGCGTCATATCGTTATCAGTCAAAGAGTTTACTGAATATTATAATTAAACAACTCACATGTAATATTCTATTTATCACATAAAAGAGGAAAATGTGTCAAATGAAAACACATACAATTCCATAACACACAAGTGTAAGTCATGGGTTAATTCACAATCAGAGGTAGATATATGTAATAAACATATATATCAAATCAAGAACTGTATTCTGTCCTTCCAAACACCGTGTGCTAGAAAGTAATGTAACTATGTTGTAAAGATATGATAAATGTCCAGACAGATCACAGAGTGTCATTTATTGGTGCAATATACATTATTGTAGTATAAGTGACATTATTTATTACTTCGAAATGCACTGAAAACATAAAAAACTCTTCAATATGCACTTAGATAGAAATAAACTTCACAGTATTGTCGTATGAAATTTTGTTTAAGAAGGGATCATCATGTACGCGCTAATCTGTGAACTTCTAGTAAAATTTAACCTCTGTCAACATTTTATTTTCTGATCAGGGCTTACTGTGTCACGAAGACTGGCAAGGCCATCAGTGGTTATATGGTCAACAGATGGGAAACTGGAACAGACATGAATTGCCGTAAGTGATTGTCCTTTCTGTTCTCGCAATTTTTACTGAACTTGTTAGCTTCAGAAGAATTTAAAGATACACGATATTGACCTCGAAATCAAAGCAAACAATTTCGTCCCTAACCAGTATGGCCGGAAATGTTTAAAGTAAACAAAATCTTTTACTAAGACTGTCGATAATTCTCGTCATGTCATATCAGAAATATAACAGTAACAGAAAACGAAACAGAAAAGTGCAAAAGAATGAACACACACAGTAACATACAAACCTACGAATGAAGTCACAAAACCTGCCTTCTCTTTATTTGCAAGGGCCATTGGATGCTTTCTTAACTGGTTTAACGTTTGTTTGTAAGTTTGTATACGTCGCACGTGGACCATATGAATTCAATATTTACTGTCCTGCCAAGGAGAAGAGCAACAACAATCCAAACCCAGACACTCACACATCTACGCAAAATCATAAATCAATGTAATCGCCATAAACAATGTCTGTTTACAGAATGCGCACGTGACCAGTACGACTATATGCAGACTGGACTGATTGGAAAATTGTTCCACTGCCAACCGAACGGAAACTATGCCAAAGTCCAGTGTATGGGTGACGTCTGCTTTTGTGTAGACCACAACGGTAACCAGGTTGGAACATCCACGGTGCATATCGGTCAGATGGACTCGATGAACTGTTAAGAACAGAACTGACGTGAAATGAAGCTTATGTCAACACTTGGTTGAAAATAAACGAATAATTGATTTCTGATTGGAAAGTTCTATTAATAAAACGGACATTTTATTTCTGATAGACATGTAGATATTTGTGACGTTGTTTGTGTTTGAGTAGCATATGTAACTCATTTTATATTTTCTTACAATAGACTGATCACCCGGTTAGCTAAAGTGGTAGAGCGTCCGCTTTCGGTGCGGGAGGACGCGGGTTCGGTCCCCGGCCGGGTCACACCAAAGACTTTGAAAATGGTAGTAATGGCTGCCCTCCTTGACGGTCAGGATTTAGGGTTAGCATTAGACTGGTTTTGTCGGTGTCAATCTAAAATGACCTTCCGGGACTCAGCCCCATGTGTATCAGTGCTATACACTTTGCACGTTAAAGAACCATAGTTCTCTACAGAAGAGTTCTGTGTATCCGCTTCCCTCTTTGTCAACCCTTGAAAAATAATTACACCCTCAGCTAACGCCTCGGACGTTATTACTTTTCTCGGGTTGACAAATCCCATAACACCCTCGCAGGCATGTGTTATTTTTTTAAAATACACTTTCGATACTAAAGAAATGCCCGTATATGGAAGTGGATTTTTAGCATATCGAGAACGAGCGATTGCTATACAAATGAAGGTGCATCGCCTTCTGAACCGTAATCTTATATGTTGAGATTTCTATAGCACCTTATCAGATATGTTGTTACAACTTAGCCATCTTCGATCAGCAGACGTCATATCTGACCATAATTATGATTAATTATCAGTCTACAAGGGTGAGCCAGGACGATTCTTATGAGCAAAATTACCATAAACGACGGATTTGTACGGAACATCCTCATTCATTGTCTGTTAAACAATGTCACAGCATTCATTATAAACAGAATCTATATCATTGTGCCTTCTTAAGCCTTTATTTAACTGATTTATAATTTCATTTACATCATTTAAAATTTCGAGTAATTTAAAACGCAATGGCGTAGTGGATATGGTGTCCGCCTTGCGTTCAGAAGATTGCGGATACGAGCTCCGAAGTGGGCCTTTCTCCTGATCGAGCTAAAATAAATAAGTTTAAACTAACTTATATATAAACTAAAATGTCGGGGCTACTCATAAATGAAACATTAAAATAACTACGATCAAATTTATCAAATGTCGTAATTCCCCATTCACTTAATTTTAAGAAGCTGTTCAGTGTTAACCGTTTAGACGTATTTTTCCATAATAACAAAGCGCTAGCCCACGAAGAATATCAGATTTGCTTATTACGTTACATGTAAAATAAGGAGAAAAACAACAACAGAAAACAACTCTAAATTGTCGTGCTGTATTACACGATAGTCAACAATCAATGATCCTTGAGTAGATACAGAAGCATGACCATTTGATGTATGCCTTCTAATATACTACAATGTTTTCCTGGATGGAAAACATACGCATTTTATATTGCACTTCAGTTATGATCACTGGTTAATTATTGTCTAATTATTACAACACTTTAACGAAGTGTTTACGGCATCAGTTTATAGACCAAATATATTTATTTTACATAATTAATCACTAACCCTGAAGCTATAGCCACCGAAGCTATAGCCTTTAAAGATTGGATATAAAGCTATTTTTTCTTATACATTTCTATGAGTGAAAAAAACTACAAATTTTATATCAAATTTATAATTTTTTTATGTAACATAGTTTTACAAACTTGTTTCTGGCATCCATTTATACACCAAATTTAATTATCTAATACCAACCAAATAGACTTTTAATTTGCTGGAAAACATGAAAATCTTAGATTACACATTCATGTTATAAAACTCGTCTGGTTTGTCCATACTTTAGCAACCAAATTTAATTATCTAATACCAACCAAATAGACTTTTAATTTGCTGGAAAACATGAAAATCTTAGATTACAGGTTCATGTTATAAAACTCGTCTGGTTTGTTCATACTTTAGCAACCAAATTTAATTATCTTATACCAACCAAATAGACTTTTAATTTGCCGGAAAACATGAAAATCTTAGATTACACGTTCATGTTATAAAACTCGTCTGGTTTGTCCAAACTTTAGCAAGTGTTTATGGCATCACTGTAGTTAAACTATTTTGCAGATTGGACAAACAACACCACGAATATGCCATATGATAAATGGAATAAATGGCTGTTATATGAATATTCAAGTTAACACAAATAGCCTTCTAGCGGGATTGCGACAGGTCGGTGGTTCTACCCGGGTGCACTCTGTGCCTGAAATAGTGTACAGAGGTCCAACGGGGTCTTCATCCACCTGTAATGAGCTGGACGTCGCGATATGACTGATACACTCTTAAAGTGACGTTAAATTCCAAGCAAGCAAACAAACAAACAATTAAAACAAATAGTTGTAACATAAGCTTGTAAACGTGGACGACAATTTGACCAAATAGAATATACATAAAGTGCGTCTGCTTGTCAAATTCCAAAACACGCTAATGGCAGCTATAATTTATTTTATCACATAAACTGGCTTCTGGGAGTGACATAAAGCAGTGACATAAATATCATATGTAACTAGTTACATAAAT
>JAULCC010624001.1:0-17470 GCA_032358795.1 Nuttallia obscurata
ACCAACAGCATTGTACAATTTCACAGAAATAGTGAACATTTTTTATCGTACTCAAAATGTTCGTACCAAAAACGGAAAAAAAATTTAGGGTCGGGGGGTAAAAATAGGGTCGGTCGGGTTAGTGGAAACAAACAACTTTTTTTTTTACGCCTAACCAGACTGATGAGACCATTTGTCAAAATCACACCTCTGGTTGTTTCACGACTTTTTTATGAGCATTTTACTCCAATTTCAATGACACTGATCACAATGCACCTAGTTGTAAATATTCAAAATGAGTTTGATCACGATCTGCACGAGACACAAAATACCATCGGAATAGGGTTATAGTTTGTATAGGCAAATAGTTGTGTAATTGTTGAACACCTTTACTCTAACGCATAGAAACTCATGCCGACTTCCTTATGTATGAATATAAATAAATCAAATATATCAATGTACAGAATGATGTGCTGAGGGTATTAAATTTAATGTAGAATATGATGTATTTCTATATTTTAATTGAGTTTTAAACAAATTTATCCTGGTAACAGGTGTAGACCTATGCTGTCAAATGTCTGACCAACTTCAAACCTGATTAAACAGGCGTTTAAACCGGCCTTAGTTCCAGAATGTGAGCTATAATTGACCTGCGCAATCTTTATTGTTTTGATTTGAATGTTAACCATGTGATTCTACCTAAGTGATGCATCTAGGTTATAGTCTGTACTGTACTTTAAAGGAGGACTATTATTCACATTGTGACTGTCAATACTAACTATCCAATTATCTAATACGAAACAGACTATACCCAAGATGCATCACTCTTGTGGAATCACATGGTTATCATTCAAATCGAAACAAAAAGATGGCACAGGTCAAAGCTTGCACACATTCTGAAATGAAGTACCATATCTAACTAAATAGGTAACTAATATTCAATATTTAAGCATTTTTGAAAAGAAAAAAATGTTTTTATTGAACGCATACCACATGCGGTCGATGTTCCAAGTTGCCAGAGTTGAACAAAGAACACTTGTTACTAGATTGACCTTTTCAATTTTATTAAGGTTAGCATAAGTTAAAGTTCATATAATTAAATAATGTTTTGTTAATAGATATATATGCATGAAATGTAAACCCAGGGAATAAACAGTAAAACTTTGATAGTTCAAACTCGCTATATTTTGACTTGAAGCGCAAACTGTCTGGGGCGCTTGAGTTACCCATTTTCATCAAAACTGTCACCCGTTTTCAACAAAATGGTTTACCCCACCCACTCAGTTTGCATTGTTGCTGATTCTAGTAGCTGCTGTATTTGATATGTTAAAGTTTTGCTCCATTACAATTGTAGTTGGTGTCACAACTCAATGACGCAAATTCCCTTTTCCCTTTTATGTTACTGTCACATTCAATTAATTTCACAATTTCATTAAAACAAAAGCTCATGGTGTGTCATGTAGCCTGTTTCCGGTTATGTATAATTAAAGAATTACCAGATAGATGATATTGTCCTTATCGTATAGGTATGTAATCAAGCATCAGTGTTGACATTTAGCCAAAACTTTTATATTTGTAAATGAAATTAAAACAAATAAAGTAGTTTCATCCATAATTTATTTACATGAACATCATATTAATCAAGATTGGATTACTTGAGTGATATATTCTCCGACATTATTAACAAAGTAATACTATAAAGCAACTTGCATGCAAATAAATAGTATTAAACCTTTTTCACTCAAAAATGACACGCTCATTATATAAATATTTATTCGTACAAACTCCATACCAAATCATTTAAGTTGTAACGTAAAGAACAAACAAAGACAAACACACTTTACTAGTAAGATGAATACACTCAGTTTAATTCGCAATTGGTAATGTGTGAAAAAACTCTAAGGTAGACAACTGGAGGCATCTTCCTGTTATCTGAGTGATGGACATTTTTCAGTAGGATGTTTCACACCTCTTCTGTTTTCTGTAGGCTCAAACCATTGAAGTCAAATAGTACTGAAAATATGTTGGCAGGACATGCAAACCTATTTGAGTCATACCAGCTGCTTGAGTCATCCGTACTCTACTGATCGAAGGTAAATTTGCATAAAAGAAGAGGAAAAAAGGCCACGACTTAAAAAGAAGCTTGTACTCTCCGGGGTTCTCGAACGGTCCTTTCTTGAGGTTTCGAAGTTCAACTGTATACAAAGACATATTGATTTAAAGTTCCTCTCCCACACGGGTGAGGAAATCCCCAGGTTTTTACTATAGGAGTTTCTCTAATCCTTAACAGGAACATGAAATATCAAAAATCATAAAAAGAGCTATTTAATGGGCAGATTAGATGCTGAGGGCAATGAAGGGAGACTTGTTTGAGTTACAGATCAGTTGAGACTGAATATTATTGAATCTCTGCTAGCATAGAAAACTAAAACAATGTTATAAATAGTACAATTTTTACAGTTTCATTCATTTCAGAAAGTTGGCAGAGTGATCCAAACTTTGTGCAGTATTTATCAGAGCTAAGTTCATATGGCGTTGAAAAGCTTGGTAAGTTCATCTACTAGCCATTTTTAAGTTTTAAAACTTCATTTTGTTCTCCTTTTTGCCAGACTTGTATGTGGAGAGTTTGACTTACTATTCACAAGTGATAAGATGACAACTTGTTCCAAAGTTCTTAATACCAGTGGTAAAGCCATAGAAGACTGCCTTAACATGCTGTCCATGGCTAGCGTATTACCATCATTTATGTTTACACATTCAAATCATTTAAAGACATATCCTACATAAATGCTATTTTTTTGTAACACAGACTGAGGAATTTTCTTTAACCTTTTCGCTACCAGAAGCATTGTTTTCCAGCATATCAAGTGTAATGACGGGAAAATTTGAAAAATTCTCAAGAAAATGTTTTTGACCTTTATGAAACAAATTAAAGCAAAAACTGTCATTTCTGAACATGTTGATGCGGCAAAACATTTGTTTTAATCATCAATTCCTCACTTCATCATGATTTTTGGAACTGACAGGTGAACTCTAGTAGTCCATCAATTCTCTAACCACCACCCCCTCCCCCGACTCATGTTCAGTCTATGACTTTCATCGCTGGAGCTAATGCAAGCAGTCATTTGGCAGTTTATACACATCCCCTGACTCTTCTGAATGCCGGAATCATAATCTGACATGTCTTATAAAACAGCTTGAATAATTTTTTCTCGCGATACAAATGGCTGCCATCCAAGCCGCACAGAATCCATTTTTTGGTGCAAAATTTACGAGCAATAATGTACCCCTGCACCGCCTATTGACAAAGTTGATGATGTCATTCATTCATCAAAATCGATAATTGGAATATCTACAAAGTATGTACTGTTTATAAGGACGACCAGCTTATCAAAGAACAATTGACACACAGAGTGGTTAGGCCAGATATTTCTGGAGCTGTAGGTATATAACATGCTCTTATGGCATAGGAAAGATCTGGCGCTCAAGGTATATTTGATCAGTGTAATTCACCTAACCAAACTATGTAATAAAAATGATAGGTCTCCTTGCTCATGTGTAAGATAATGGAGATTAAAACATTGGTATGTCATAATATGAATATAGAGCAAAATCCATTCAAGTTCAGTATATTTTTTGTAGCGTGGAAATTTTCTTGTAACTTGGTATAAATAATAGGTCACCTACTCACCTTTCTAGATTTAAGTTAAAGATTGATTTATTGTTTTCTAATGTATTATAGCTGTATATGGAAAGCGAAAGTAGGAAAAAATTACCCATAATATACTTGGTACCCCATAATCATTTACATTTTGATGAAATGTGTTTCCTTTTTTTTGATAATAAAGTATATGGAAAAAGAAAGTAAAATAAAATCTGCAGAAATATTATGAAATCCTTCAATTATGGTAATAATGATATTATTATGTTTTAAACATAATAATATCATTATTATTTGTATTGTTATTGATGACTGTATGAAATTCAGAAACAAAATTTGCATTGTAACAGAAAATAGCAAACCACTCCCAGATATGTCTTTAAAATGTAATGTCAGTTAAAACTTTTTCATGAACAGTTCATGTATGTCTTTTTCTTTCAAATATATTTTATAAAAATGTTGTTACATTATGTAAGTTTTTATGTATCAGACATTTCATACAATTAGACTTGTGTCTAACATTTCAGATCATAAATTAGAAATACACCTAGTTACACCATTAAAACTCATTGATGATAATAGCTCTATTCAGATCAGACAGCTTTTTTCTGATCTGCCCTAAATTTCAAAGAAATTTGAAACATGTATTGACTTGTGCTGTCTATTAAAACTTTTTGATCATACAGGACTTGAGTTCCTGTGATACTTCAGACATTACTAGACCGGCCAGGATATATAAGCTCTGACAGTGTCCAATCTTGGTCTTAGATAAAAAGTCAGCATTTTAAAAACTGATGTTGTGCCTGTTGTATATGTTTTATACTTGTCAACATTCCAGCCCAGGAACCAGATCGCCTGTCAGAAGAAAAGGCACAGATACTGGAAGACACACAAAATCTGGCCTTCCAGAATTACAAAACCTTCATACAGACAGCAGAATGCTCAAGGGAAATATTTGAGGATGTAAGTATCAGAGTGGAAGTCATTTTATACAAGGCTACAATAAGGAGGTGACTTTTAGCCAGATTTTTCATTGAAAAAATTCAAGGGCTATAGATTTACAAAAACCGGGCATACAGATGGGTTTTCAGTCAGATGTCATTAGCAATTTTGCAATTAATTTTTTTTTCACTGTCATAAGCTCAGCAATTTATCTCCAGTCTTAATGATACTTTTTTTTGTTCATTTATTTAAGAAGTTGGTAATTCCAATACTAGCAGATGTGTGTCTAATTATTTGCTTTTGTTTCAACAGTTTCAGATCATAGAGCATCATGTAGAAGACTTGCTGACAAAATTACCAGAGTTTTCTGATCACTGTAATTCAGTTTTAAAGAAAGCTCAGGACATAAGTTCAAGGTAAATTCTTTATGCAAGATTGTTTTTTCATGACATTTAAGATAAAAACGCAGTACTGTGAGAGCATTCTGACAACTATTCTGTCTATTTAAGCTAGTCATTGACCAGGGCTGTTGATAATTAATTCAAAATTTTTATTGATACTCATGTTATATCCTGTAAGCTTTATTTAAAAAAATTACAGATTTCAAGTTCATTACACTTCTATCAATGACAATTCCCATATATTCAGGTAGTCAGGTAACCTAACCATGGTCTTCAGTATCTCTACCAGTGCTAACTTTCTCACCTGAAACAGCTGTGGGATACAAGTGACCATAACATCACAGTTATAAAATTCTGTCATCATGGAGCCTTTGGTTTGGATTCAAACCTGAAATGCCTGTGTTATTAAAGGGCAAGCAATGTTATCAATACATCATTAGTTTGTAACATTCCTTGTCTGTAGCTTGTTTGTGTAACATGAACTCAAATCCAGTAAATTTGATTGGCTATAATTAATAGCAACATATAGTTTGACCAATTATTTACATGACATTAAAAAGTCTGCACATGAGTCTGGCTTGATAAAGTTCTAAAGCAGGAAGCTTGCTGCAGAATTTGAAATGGAAAAAAAAATGAAAGGAAATATTCAGTTAGTTTTAGACACTGTATTAAATCAACATAGTGTAACTGCAAAATGCAAGTTTGATTTAATTCTTCAACTGCACTTCCACTTCACAATACAGGCACAATTAATGTAATATGTTAATTGTAATTTTACTTATGAACTATATTTTTTATTACACAAATGGAGTTTTTTTATGGCTATTCCCTGTTAGGAACTCTGTTCTTAATAAATGGAAAATTTGGACTTTTCTACAAACTCTTTCAAAATGGCAAGCCCATCAATACACATATTCTTAAGTTTGTTTCACTGCTGTTTCAAGTTTTACTTTATTATTACTGAAAAAAACATGAAATATGTTTACAGTTAAGTTACGTTTATGATGAACAACAGGATCTTAATATGACTATATTGTGATTCTGAACAGAAATGTGCTTAATTTTTGACATGGAATAAGGTTGTGTTCAGTAATGTTTTCTTTGGTTTCCTTGTTATTTGCTTTGGCATTTAAAAATCCACAAATGTTGTTTAACCTATGTCTATGTATGAGGTATGGTACTGAGGAAATATGAGAAAAGTCAAATATAAAATTTCAGTCGACGTATGAATACGCTGACATTGCAAAGACATACCCAGCTGTTGGAAATTCTAGAACTGCCTCAACTGATGGACACTTGTGTAAGGAATAGCTACTATGATGAAGCTTTGGAGTTGGCTGCCCATGTTAAACGCCTGGAGAAAAAACATGCAGGGATACCAGTTATTGGGGTATGTGTTTGTTCCTGAGTGTGATCTGTTAAAAATGCAGCATGATTTTACCATATTCATAGAATTAAAAACACTTGAAAATGAAGCAACTATCACTGTGGTATCATTAATTTTCTTCAGGGTGGACATGGATGGTCTTATCCACGAAATCAAGTGTCAACAAAATTAAATGCACTGTTACATGTATAATATATGAAACCTTTTTGTATGATTGAAATAATTTAAACAAGTCTATGCTGCACAAATACTTGACAGCACTATCCTTGCTATTTTGATATCTAAACTAATTTTATACATTCAGAAAAAGTATTTGATAAAAAGCTTGTCTGACAATTCAGAACATTTTTTTTTCAAATGACTAATGTCAGCTGCTGATATATCTTAACCACCAGTGTCTGATCTAATAAACACCCAACATGTCAATAATATTTTTACTGTTTGACTTCATTACTAAAGTTATTTCTTTTCTTCCCTAACCAATTAAATTTCTTGCTGCAATATACAGTGTCAAAATCAACAATACAACCAAAAATTTCTTCTGACCTGGTAATTGGTTACTTGGCATTTTCCTACTACAAAATATAGCATCCAAATGTCGCGGAAACTCAATTATGGCCAATTGCATTTGTAGACCATAGATTAGGAGGTAATAGAACACATTAGTTGTTGGTTTATATTTATACCCCACACAACAAAGTTTTTGGTGGGTGTACTGGAATCAGGTTGTCCGTCTGTCCATACGTCTGTCAACACAAATTTGTCTGGGATTCATCTTTGTCGTTTTTAAACAAATCTTTTGTAAACTTTCAGATATAAATGACCATGATGTAAACTCTTGCCTCTGTGGATTTGGTGGGAGTCACATGATCTTGAATGGAGTTATGGCCCCTAAATGAGTTAAAATAGGCAAAATTAGCTTTGTCTGGAATTTATCTTTGTCATTTTTCATGAATCTTTTTTTAACTCTCTGATATCAGTGGCCATGATATAAACCTTTGCCTCTGTAAATTTCACATCATCCTGACTTGAATTATGCCCCTTGATGAGTTTAAAATAGGAAAAATTAGCTTTGTCCGGCCTACTTCTTTGTAATTTATAAATGAATCTTTTTCAAACTTTCAGATATTAATGGCCATGGTGTGAATAATTGCCTCTGATTTTGGTGGGGTCACATGATTGTGTCTGTAGTTATGTCCCCTTGATATAGGCAAAATTGGCTTGGTCCAAAATATGTTCGGTCTTTGTCTGGCCTACTCCTTTTTTCTATATTTTTTTTTTAAACTTTCAGGTATCAATAACCATGGAGTGAACCTGTGTACATGTGATTTTGTGCACCTGTATTATTCCCTTGGTATTCAAGTGTGGGGGAGGTGGGTGGGGTAAACTGAAATTGGGTTCAGGGAAGTGGGTGGGGTATTCGTTAGCGTGTGACTTACAGTTCTAGTTTATTTTAGAATTGCCAGCCCACAAACTAATGACACTTTAGTATTTGAAAAAAGGTTTTTAAACTCTTGGTTAAGTTGACAAAGCTTAACTGTAACAGTCTTTCAAAAAGCCTGACCCAATGTCTGAAAACCTGATTTTGTTGCATCTCGTGTTTTTCTTACAGAACATAGTCAGTGAGGTTAAAACTTCTACCCAGCTGATGTTAAACCAGCTGATTCAACAATTGAGAACCAACATACAGCTGCCTGCTTGTCTGAGGGTGATTGGATATCTAAGACGCATGGATGTGTTCACTGAGGCAGAACTCAGGATTAAATTCTTGCAGGTATATTAGGATTCAAATGTGCTTTAAACCCCACATTTGGCCTTATATTCCCACATACAACAGATTTTATTAAATTTAAGTTGACTGGCTCCTTCATTCTCAGGGCTTCACATAAACTTATATGTTAACTGAGTGGAATTGGACAGGTGACTTCCAAAGGTACTCATATTATCAACTAAAATTTCACTTTTCATGGCTCTAAAAGCACATTGCTATGAACATTAGAAATAAATGCAGTCTTATTGTTGATAAAGATGTTTCTTTCTTTAGCACTTCCATTGAAATGAATCTTATAGTGCTAAACTGTTATTTGTCTTATTAGTGTAACGCTAGGCTGGGTTGCAAATAAACAAAATTTCATTGGAATATTTTGATGTCCTTTTAGGACATAAACGAGGACACTGCATAGAGCTTCTCCTAACTGGATTTCACTTGTCTTTGATAATAGGGCAACTTAATATCAGGCAAATTTTGACTCTGGAACTTCTGCTTTTGGAATTCTAGAGAGAAGTTTGATCATGTAAAAGGGCTGAAACGAGGGTTTTAAAGTTGTTTCATGATAATTCAAACAAAATACTATTTGGGGACCTCTGTAGATAAGTGGTTAGAGTCGTTGTTGTGGAGCCACATGGTCCTTTACCTGTTGCCATGGTAGTAATATGGCCAGCTCGGACAATTATCCCTTTCATGTAAGGAAGCTATCCAGCTGGCTTGAGAAAGTTTATGGTTCCATCCAGGGATGTCTTGAGTCTTACTTATTAAAAACTGATAAAGTTGCAAAAAAAACCCTGAGACATAAAACCTTTTTTAAAAAAAGATCCTTTCTGATGAGCATTTTCAGATTTTCATATGTAGGACTAACACCTTCCAATGAAGGCAATAGCAGCACAGCAAACAACTAGAAAGGAAGTGTTTATGTACATGTATATGAATTGTACCAGACTTGTACAAAGAAAGTCAGTATTACTGTATAACTTTCAACTTTAATATGTAGATCACTATGGAGAACAGCTTGACATAGGTGCCTCAGACATAGGGGGTAGGTTGGCCATGACCAACAGACCCCTCTTGTTATTTTTGGTCAATAAGTTTAGAGTTTAAAGTTACCCAAAACAACAGCAAAAGACATCTCTTAGCTTTGCACCCTTGTTATACACACACCTCTTGTTGTTTTAGGCTAGAGATGCTTGGTTTCAAGGAATTCTTGCAGCTATACCAAAGGAAGATGGTAAGATATTACATTTTTTATCAGAAAAAGCTCAACATATTTTTTTTAAATAACATTCATATGAAAATAATTATTTTTAAATAGCAGTGTGCTATTTAGAAATGTTGCAAAGTAAACTCACAAATGTGTAAAGTTTTAGTAGAGAGCATGAAAACAAACTTTTGTCTACATTGTTTGCAATGAAAAAGTAACTTCTGTTCTAGACACCTAGATAATGGCAGTACTATTATATGGGGATATTCCTAAGTCAAATGGATGTTTATGAATATTCATTAGGTTATAGGTTGATTGTAAAAGTACATTTGTGTTCCAGCATACATCCACATCAACAAAACTATAGAAGCAAGTCGTGTTAACCTGTTTGACATCATCACACAGTACAGGGCCATCTTCTCTGATGAAGACCCACTTCTGACAACAAGCAAGGATGACTCTCTCAATGAAGCAGCTCTGTTTCATGGCTGGATTGTACAAAAAGTGTGTACTGGTATTTCAAATCCTCTCAAATAGTGGTTCGTTATAGACTTAAGTGAACATTTTATATAGAATAAGTGCATTGTGATATAGAAATACTTCTTGGTCTTCTAGGTGTGTGTAATAATTGATTGCTATGAAAGTAGTCTAGAGGTTGAGTTAAATTTAGTTTGGCTTAATAATCTTGTGGCTTATTAAAGAAATACTTCTGAGTCTGTTGCTTGTGTAGAACCAGTACTTGAAGTATAATGAAGGTCAGTAGAAAGGTGACCCCACCCACACACCCATCGGTCCTCCACAACTTCCTGAGCAAAAAAGGCATCCTCTACACTGGGCACTCAATTTAGGTTTGCTATAGACAATATTGTGAACATATTTTACTTAAGTTTAATTTCATAAAGTTAATTGGTGAAAAAGGACTAGTGAGTTGAATCAGCATTTAAGTTGATATGGATGACATTTTGTTATGTACATTTAAGTTGATATGGATGACATTTTGTTATGTACACTTAAGTTGATATTGATGACATTGTGTTATGTACATTTCAGGTGTCTCAGTTTTTAGCCATTTTAGAAGCAGACTTAAAGAGAGGAGTTGGTGGAAGGTTAGACTCCATTCTAGGTCAGTGTATGTACTTTGGATTGTCATTTAGCCGTGTGGGGGCTGACTTCCGGGGCCTGCTGACACCCGTGTTTCAGAGAGCTGCATTAGATGGATTTCAGCAGGGTTTATCTGAAGCTAATAAAAGGTATATTACAAAATGGACAGAAGTATATTACTACAAATGTGAAATTTCAGGTTCTGTTTTCAATGATATTGACAAAACCATTTATGGGATTTATTCCTTATTATTGAATGTTTAAACAATTTAAAGAATGTTTTAAAACTGGTTCATGTCATTGAACCATAGCATGTCTGTCCGGCATCTAAAAGAAGTGCATTAATCAGCATGTTTGCTTTTTCCAAATCATTTGAAATTTCTTTATGCTGGATGAGAATCATACATCCGTCAGAATTGATATTGAAGATGTAATCTAGAATTTAGAACCAGTTATAAAGTCATCCAGCCTAGCTACCAAACAGGTTTTTTCAGCAAAACTGTGAATGGCTGGTATAATTACTTAAATGCATACAACCAAGTCAAATAAAGTAGTGTAATATAACATAACATTCAATCCAGTGGTTGTAGGGTTAAGCCAGACAGCATACTCTGTGATTACCAGTTTTATGATTTCCTTATTACCACAGTATCCTGCTGTTGTTAGTCTCATATCCCTGTTTCAAGTGGGGAAACTTGTCAGTTACTTGCAGAGATGCTGGATAGTACTGGTCCAGGTATCCAGGAACATACGCTCACTTAATAAAATTTTCCTGATGAGTTCGATAAAAGTTGATACAAAAAGACGAGTATAGAATTCTTTTTATACGCCAATCTGAAAGATGGTTGTATTATGCGAAACCCTGCCGCGGGCCGGCAGGTGTGCGGCTCAAAATGGTTTCCGGACGATATCTTCAGTTCTGCTTGATGTTTGTCAACCAAATTCTATAATTTACTTCTATATCATACAGGAAAGAAGCCTAATGATTTTGGGTCTGGTTAGATTATTTTTCCTGGAGTTATGCCCCTTTATGGACTAGATTATTGAAAAATTGGGGTTTCCGGATGATAACTTAAGTTCTGCTTGACCTAGATCATCCAAACTTCACAATTACCTTTATTAGCATACATGGAAAATCCTTTAGAATTTGAGTCTGGTTTGATTATTTTTCCTTTAGTTATGCCCCTGTAGGGATTTTGATAATTGAAAAATGGTGGTCAACCAAACTTCACAATTAGCTTTATTAGCATACAGGGAAGAACCCTTTATAGATTGGGTCTGGTTTGGTTGTTTTTTTTTTTGATTCTTGATTGGCTTTTTTATCATACAGGATTTTGGGTCCAGTTTGATTATTTTTTTCTGGAGTTATGCCCCTTTTTGGACTTAGATTATTGAATAAATGAAGTTTCAAATGATAACTTTAGTTGTCAAGTTTCCAGTGATGGGCATATTTTGTGCGACCACGGCACTCTTGTTATCACATGAGAATACATCAAGTGGTTAATATGATTTTTTTATAGATTTTTACTACGGGTAGATAGATAATGTTAGTTTTATGACATCATCATGCGTCATAAATTAATAAAGCTTGACCTGTCCAGTGTTTGGGACTCAGGATGTGTTAGATACCATGACTATTTAGTTTATACTACAGAGAGTGGTACCTGTATTGTAAGGCCAGTAGAGTAATTCCTCAAAAGCACATTATATATAACACAATGTATATCCTACATCACTACAGCACTGATTTTGGCATTATTCAAGGCTCTCCCTGGGCAAAAGTTTCTTTGTGCCAACCTTTTTCGCCAAATGAGAAAAGTTTGAGCCAAACTGGTTAATGTGTACCTATCACAATTTAAATCATAGGTATAATTTTCTGACAGTCCATTATCATTAAAGCGACATATTGATGACTGTCACTTTGCTTAAGGTCTATGCTAGACTTTAATCTCACTATCTGAGTCATTTTAACTTAAATAATCTGTAAGTGTTAGTAATAAGAATTATATCTTGTAATTTTACTAACAGCTGAACAGATTTAGTGGATTCATTTGTTAAGATAATGTAACAAAGCATCATGACTGCTTTCCATTCCAGGTTTATTACTTTTCCATACCATTTGGAAGCTCATATTTTGTTTGTCAAAAATTACATTTTTCCCATCAACAAGTTATGAAATATCTGTTTTTAAAAAAAGAAGACAAAATCTGAGAAATGAATAACTGTTTTAGAGCAAAACAACAATCACAGTTTTCCTTTTTATATTTTTATTACAGCTGTAAATGCCATGCGGCACTTCTAAAACATATGACCTATAATAATATTGCAATTTTAAATCATGGAACAAAGTTCACTTTCACATAATATTTAACAACATTTACTTCCTTGAGAAGCCAAATCACAGTGCAGCAGCACCTCTGCTTCGCTTTTTCCCACATCTGCCTGACAGCAACCATGGCTACATACTGTTTTGCAGCAGACGCTATAGCAACATGATCTGAAAATAGAATCAAATACTTGATTTCACAAGTAGACTATAAATGAGAACAACATTTAAGTATATATATTTATTGTTTTCCTTAAAATATCGTGACGGATTAAAAAAAAAAAGTTTAAAAATTCAGTTTGTATCAAGGCGTATAATATGTATGTGACAACAGAGATAAAAGAATTAAGATATTATTTCAGTGTCTACTTTTGCATGTTTGTTTACTGATTCTTTCTTACTGAAGTAATGAAGAACCAATATAAAAATGTAAAAATTACATCACTGTTTTTAATATATGTACATTTTTATGTAAAAGACCTGCTACAAATTTTCATATGAAGTACAGCTTTTTCTTACTGACACACATGTCCAGCAATTGAAGTATACATACTTACCTTTGGTTTAATCATGAGTTGCCAAACACAGTTGATGGATTTACAGATCAACAACCCCATTCAGTGTTTGACACGAGATCGTCCATTTGCAAATCATGTCATACACTTCCAAGGACCCTTATCAGTTCTCTGCTTAATTTGATAACTGGCTGATAAAGGGGGTCATAAAACAATGGAACAATCATCTGTGATGTCCATTTATCACACTTCCATGGTCAAACAATCACACAGCCACGGTAATCCTACTGTGATAACTCTATCACACAGCCACGTTAATCCTGCTGTGATAACCCCATCACACAGCCACAGTAATCCTGCTGTGATAACACCATCACACAATCTCTTGCAAGGAGAGTAGACTGGCACAGCCACAGTAATCCTGCTGTGATAACCCCATCACACAATCTCCTGCAAGAGTAGACTGGCATAGCCACAGTCCTGCTCTGATAACCCCATCACACAGCCAAGGTAATCCTGCTATGATAACCCCATCACACAGCCACGGTAATCCTGCTGTGATAACCCCATCACACAGCCACTGGACGGGAATCATGCTGTGATAACCCCATCACACAGCCATGGTAATCCTGCTGTGATAACCCCATCACACAGCCACAGTAATCCTGCTGTGATAACCCCATCACACAGCCATGGGAATCCTGCTGTGATAACACATCACACAGTTACGGGAATCCTGCTGTGATAACCCCATCACACAGCCAGGGTAATCCTGCTGTGATAACGCCATCACACAGCCACGGTAATCCTGCTGTGATAACCCCTTCACACAGCCATGGGAATCCTGCTGTGATAACACATCACACAGTCATGGTAATCCTGCTGTGATAACGCCATCACACAGCCACGGTAATCCTGCTGTGATAACCCCATCACACAGCCACGGGAATCCTGCTGTGATAACACATCACACAGCCACGGGAATCCTGCTGTGATTACCCCATCACACAGTCATGGTAATTCTGCTGTGATAACGCCATCACACAGCCACGGTAATCCTGCTGTGATAACCCCATCACACAATCTCCTGCAGGGAGAGTAGACTGGTTACCCATAGCTGTAAAAATTGAAGCCATTCTATGGAACCTGTATTCGCGAAAT
Organism: Nuttallia obscurata; assembly: GCA_032358795.1. Classification (NCBI taxonomy): domain Eukaryota; kingdom Metazoa; phylum Mollusca; class Bivalvia; order Cardiida; family Psammobiidae; genus Nuttallia; species Nuttallia obscurata. The sequence continues at coordinate 14,449 of JAULCC010624001.1, forward strand.
ACTGTCGACATTGATTTTTGCCAAATAAGATTTTTTTGCACCATATTTTTTTTTTTTTTTCTTTTGCAAATGTGGCCCTTGGCGACCACCAACGTGAGCCCTGATAATTGCAGTGTGAAATGGCATTATTGCAATGTGTAAGAGCAGGAATATGTATAAAAAAAATTCTTACCAATCCATAAAAGCAGCATTTTAACAACTATATGACTGTTAAAAACATTTACTACCTCCTAGGTGATGTTAACAGGCTTCTGATAGATTACAAAAAATAGCAGCAACTTGTTGAATGTTTCAAAATTCTTTCTAACATAGATTATGGCTGCAAGCAACCCTCTTCAAAAATGTATCTTTACATCTTCAGACTTCTCATCTAAACCAATTAACATATTTTTAAAACAAATAAGCTAGAAAGGGGGTTGCCTATTTTTGAAATCATGTTGTGAGGTATAGATTATCTTCACTGACATCTCTAATATTATTGATAACTTGCCTTTTCAGATTTGAAGAAAACATGAGAACATACAGTTTACTCTCATCCACTTCTTCCATGGGTAGTATGCAGTTTAACCCATCCAGTCAGGTATGGACCAAATCTGTAACTTTCTAACTCCTTTAAGCTCTTTTGTGCCAACTTTAAAATTTTATCGGCTAAGATTTAAGTTTTATCAAACAAACGAGTGAAAGAGTTAATCTGCTTTATTTTCCATCCACATAATTAGTTAAAACTCAGACTTTGATTGATCCATAATGGCATAAAAGTAGAAAACCACAAAATTGATCAAAACCATTGTTATGACCACCATATGCAAATGAGAAAGAAAAACTAGCAACAAACTTAAACAGTAACAAACTTGTTTTAGAACAGTATTTAAAAGTAATGAATTATGTTCCATAGTTAGAAATATATCTCTACTGGTATATTTTGGTGTACCCAGAATTTACTCCAAATGAAATGAGCAATGAATAAATCCAACAAGGGTGGCGTCCTTTGGCCTTGTGATTATGGAAATTGACTTGCAATTTCTCATTTCCTAACCTCTGTGGGTTGAATCCCAGTCTGGGCACTTCAGATTTTTCAAGAGAGGATGCCTTCCAGCTGGCTTGCGGTAGACCAGTGTCCATCAGGGTGAGATCTGTGCCAGAAATAATATACAGAGTTCTTCCTTTACCTGGAATGAGCTGGACGTTGCAAAATGACTGAAATACTATTGAATCTATGTAAAAATCCCAGTAAACAACAATAAATCCAAAAACACTTTCAAATAATTTCCACAAACTTTTGAAAGGTAATCCTTATAGAATAATCTAATCCAAGATGTCAGAAATTTTCTGTCACTAGTGAAACTTGTTCACTTTAAAAGACACATAAACTTTATATACCTATACATGTTACAGTATGACATTCCTAACTGAAATGTTTTAGCTCTGCTTGCAAAGGTCATTATAATGGTGTTATGGCTTCTGATATTTTTTTATCATTACAAGTATAACTTTTTAACAAGCTTGGTTAGAGTCTTAGGTTAAAAAAATTTCTTAAACATGGTCTCATTCTCTTTCTTAGAATACTAAGTAGATGATTCACATGTTCTAAATTTGACCTGTGAAGTGCATGTTACAATGAGTATAAGATAAAGACTATACACAAGAAAGTTTCTCAGCCCTCCACCTTGACCTAGACTGTAAATGGAAAAAAAAAAACGATAAAGAATGAGCAAAACTTGTCAACATTTATTGGAGTTGTCTCCCATTGAATATAAATGGTTTTAAAACACTTCAAATCCTAAAATGAGTAAATGCAGCATTCATAAGATTCTTTTTTTTTCAAGTTCTAGACACCACTTCTAATAAGTAGTGATAGAAATGTGTATTAGGATATTCAGATATTTGTTTTTCCAACAGTAAACTGAATATTGTTGTGGTATCCAAATATTCGAAAGAAAAAAACAACATATGACTATTTTTTTGTACAATATCTTAAGCTTCAAAGCACTTTTCGAAAAAGTGAAAAAAAGTAGAAAACCATCGCACTTGGAACAATATGTTTACCTGTTGTTTTTTCATTATGTGATTGATTTCATGTTGGTGAGATAATCAGTTTGCTACATTACGGCATGCAAACCGCTAACAAATGCATTGCTTAATCTTCAGTTTGCATGTATTAAAACACTTTTCCCCAGTCAAACAAAGGCACCCACCATGTGCAAAAAACTAATTGACCACTTATTCCAATGAACATCCAATGTTTTGATAAGGAATGTCACAGTTTGGCACTGGCGTTGAGTTATCCCCCTTCTACCCTCTTCCTATCCAATTAAAGAAAGCAATATAATGAAACGCCATCCCAATCAATTGTCTTGTTACTGTATTTAAATTAACAATTATCTAATTGAACGTAACCCCTGAAAAAATTTAAATTTTATAATATGCCATATAAAAACACTGAAAATATAACAAAGTTGCATGTTTCTAACCCCTTCATCATAAGTTATGCTGCTCAGTTTTAGACTTGACCGGAAATAGAAAGATTTTTTCAAGTCTGATACACTAACGCAAAAATAGCGATAATATAGACGGTTTCTTACCTACAGACACTACTAATCAACTATCAATATTTTTTATATGATAGATAAATGAGTGTATACAGAATCAATATAAAGTAAATGGAGGTCTTTATTGATGATTTAACTTTATTGACAAAAGAGCCGGTGTAGACTATAGTTGAGAAGTGAACAGTACAGTAGATTTACAGTATCAATGCAAGTTCAAGCGAAACATTGAAAAAGTAACTTAACATAATAAACACATATCCAGATAGTACCTTGATACTTAAACCAAATATCCAGATTATAATTTCCGACTATTTGCCATCCGTTCTAATAAGTCATGTACATTCCAGTACTGATCTCTTGTTTTGGCTTTATTCAATTTTATATAATGTTTAGCATAGGGTGCAAGTTACCAAATTTAAAACTGATTTGAGTATTTTTAAGATTTTTTTGTCTTTAGATATGAAGTAAGTCAC
>JAULCC010624002.1:0-10159 GCA_032358795.1 Nuttallia obscurata
TGTGTGTGTGTGTGTGCACACTATACTGAATACACGAAACACCCCTTTAATTCATAAATACCGCGGCTGTGGCATACAGACAGTTGGATATTTAACTATCAAGAGTTGTGTATTGTCAAGATATTATCAGGGAATATTAAATGTTGACAGCAGTGAAACTTCACATTTGACGTCTGGCGCGCAATTACCGCAAAATATAGTAATTTACAAATGTATCTAGCGATTAAACCTATCTTTATCTTCACATCGAAAATATACTTCCGGAACATTTATGGAAAATGCACTGTTATGTATAGTATCACAGTGTTATCTACATTAACTTTAAGCCTGCTTAAAATGTCGTCTGCTTTAACTGTCTTCTGCCCAGATTGTAAAATTCACCAGAATCTCCCAATATTCGGAGAAACAGTTGGCCGAGTTTCAAACAGCTTGGATCCTGATTAGACACGAGTTACTCGGCGTCTTATCATGATCCAAGTTGTTTGCAAATTCTATCACGGTCGCCCTTAGGATTAAAAATGAAACTTCACATTTGACGTCTCGCTCTTAATTTCCGAAAAATTCAGTAAAGTGCAAATGCACTTGGCGATTAAACCTATCTTTAACTTCCCACTGAAAATATACTTCCAGAACACTTATGGAAAATGCACCACTGTTATGTATAGTATCACAGTGTTATCTACATAAAATCAGTTGCCGTTATAATTACCAAGTTCTTGGTTCTATTGTATTTCCCTTGATGATGTATGATCCTAAATCTCTCATTATTGGTTATTCATCAAACGGTATTGTCTTGTTACGCAAATAAAACAAGAATTAGGTCTTATTATGAGGTGACCTTTTGATGTTCTAGCAATAAATAATTGGCGTTATAATTTCAAGCATACATAATAATATGATAACATTTATAGAGGATATCTGAAGAGTTTTCACTCCATATAAAATTTTATTAGACGAGTCCAGGAATCTTTATAAGCGAAGCGCTGGCGAGCTTTATAAAGGTTCCAGGACGAGTCCAATAAACTTTTACATAAAGTGAAAACGAGTCTGATATTCTTTTTATCACATGACAATACAACAAGAGGTTAATATGATTTTTCTTATTGATTTTGTGACGCCATCGGTTCTTATATGTAACGTGTTGTTTATATAAGAAAATACGCGATGATTATATTACACCGGATGTAAGCAACGACATGTGATAAAGAAATATATCTTCCATTTCTTTGTAATATAATCAGAGCAATGTACTCGAGCGATTGGGCTCGTTATCGAAGGGAAGGTCGTTTAGTTCGTGTAGAATCGATTTGCGGTCCTAAACATTTCTACCCAAAGAAAAGAGAATAATCACGCTTCAGCTAGGAAAGGTATAATACAAGTATACGAAAGAAAATTGAGACGAGTTTTAGATTTTTGCTAGACGTCGTTATTGTATAAGAGGGAATGTATATACAATATTCATCGCTTGTATTCCCTCTCCTAACATTAGTTGTCTGACGTGAGTTATATTAACTGTACAACGATAAATAAGTAAAGATTCTTAATTGATATAAAGAGAATGTGGGAGAAGACAGTAATACCCGTGAAATAGTCAGTCTTATTCTGTAGTCTGGTCGGATGTTTCTCATAGCTCCGGTCCAGAAAAGGTTTCAACATCTTTGGTAAAACTTTGCGTGCGTAGATCGATGCCATATGCTGAATTCTTAATGTACATGTATGCAATAATGTTTCAGTATTTCCGCAAACTGTTTAAGAAATCATTTTACTGAATGATAGGGAGCGCAAATAATGAAGATTGATCAATATTTTATAACAGATGTTTGCTTTTGACGGTGAAAGGATTAACGGTATAAATATTATAGTGAAAACACTTTGTTTTCTGTTGTTCTTAAGATTATCTGAAAATAAACTCGTCTGAATAGGATTAGATTATTTCTATGGTTGAACATTACACGGATTGAAACAATCACATACTTTTACAAACAAAGAAATGTATTATATATACGGTCATTTCTTTAATATTTACTTTTATTTTACCTCACTCTTGGTTTCTATGTTAATTTTCCATATGTGCGTTCCGAGATATTCTGCTTTATTGTATCTCAATATATCCTTTTATATAAAACTTTCATAGGCCTATTATGTGTTCTGATTGAATATCACCCTCCTAGGATATATTCCCCGGGGAATATGTCTTATATCACCCTGGGGTACATAACTCTTGATTTAATATTGTACTAGGTAATTCCCCTCGACTAATTTTTCTATATTTTGCCAAAATTAAGCTTTTGTTGATTATGAGCGTAGCAAAAGACAATTTGCCACCATATTGTTTCCGTTCAGCTGTTCAACAAAACATGTCGTTTGCCAACTTTCCTGGCGATGATTTAGCTAGATTTGATGCTGATAAGGACCATCAAACTGTAGTTGTAGGTCTTTCGGTATAATAAAAAAGATAAATAACACATGGCTGTCGGGGTAATATATCAGTTCTCGGGTTGACAATATCCTCTAACACCCGACAGCCATGTGTTATTTACATATTAAATACCTCACTCTTGGTTCCAATGTTAATTTTCCATATGTACATTCCGAGATATTTTGCTATATCACCCTGACGTCAGTTCAATATTTTTCTATATCACCCTGGCAAATTCAATATAATGTTCGGTATAATAAAATAGATATCACACTCCATTGAGGGTGATAGGGTTAATATCACCCTCAATGGGCCGTGATATTTATATAAAACGCCATTTACGTCGGTTGCTTTAACATTTCAGTGTTAATTATGTGTTAACGTTTTGTAGGTGTGGTTGTATGAGTTGTACATTTCACTGTTATGACATATTTACTTACTAACTTTATACACTTCACAAACAGGAACAGACTCCTTGAAAGCAATGGCGCTTATAGCATACACTTCCAACTGGGTTATTGTTGTTTGGTATCCCTGCAAATCATGATTATTGAAAACATCGACTGTGAAATTGTCATATGCTTCCCTAGATGCTATCTTAAAGTATATGTTATGTGACAATCACGACAATGTTCTGTCTTGGAAACGAATATAAAACTGTTATACAGTTTTATAAAAAGATAAATCACTACACGATCTCTCCATACGAGCTGATGCACACCTAGAAACCAATTATTTGAGGGCGTTAGGCCGAGTATCGTATGACTTATGTTACTTTATATAATTGATTCAAGCCTTAAATCTATATTGCATTATTAATGTTGTCCTTTCGGTATTGAGCTTCCTCGATTGTCTTAGCTAGAAGTGAATGTCAGTTTGAAAATCGATTTTAAAAACAGCGGGAAAATCAGATGTGTTTGAATTCTAAAATCCGTAAATTAGCTCTGTTCGAATTCTAAAATCCGTAAATCAGCTCTGTTCGAATTCTTAATCCGTATATCTTGTCTCGTACCAAGATCTAGATAATAATCCCTTCACTGGAAGCAATACCGTGCATGCGCAATATTTCGTCTGCTTAATTTTTTAACTTTACAGATTCACTAAATTTTGGCAAATCAATTGGCTGAGTGTCAAACAGCTTGGATCCGGATGAGATTGCTCGGTGTCTCATCCGGATCCAAGCTGTTTGCCTATGACTTAAAACTCTGGGTTAGGCAGTGAAAGGGTTAACACTTTAAACTTCATATCAAAACCTGACTGGAGGTCGATCTGAACGCTAGATTCACACTGCTTAAGCCAATAGATAGAAATTATAATTGTTATATTATAATCTAAAGCAAAACATATGAACACGAATGAAGATTGTTTTGTCCACCAAATATCAACGTCGTCATATCAAGGCTTGAACACCAAATTGAAATTTTGGCGGAGGGCATCTCAAAAGATTGCACCGGGTCGTTTATATGTATATATAAACTGAGATTGTGTGAATGACATTACAGATATATTTCGGGTTTTTTTCAATTGTTTTGTTTGGAATTTAATCGCGACATCCAGCTCTTACAGGTAGAGGAAGGATCCCTGGGGACCTCTGTAAACTATTTCAGGGCGAACAAGGGTAGAACCAACGACCTTTCGCAAGGAAGGCTTCCTTACTTGAAATATCCGAGGTGCCCAGACCGGGAGATCTATTTCAGGTTACCGACTATGGTATCAATTACTGTTGGACAAAAACGAAAAAGTTGCATCATTAACACAACTAATCTAACCCGTTTAGTTTCCTGTTCAATTTTCCCTGTAAATGTATGCTTGTTTTAGTAAAAGAAGGAAAGAAGCACAGTGAACGTAAAGATTGATGCTATGTTAGTCTGTTTATATCGCAATTGTCATCTAATTTTAATGCTGCAGTGTCACTGAAGAGATGGCGTGAGATTGAAAAAAAACGTTAAATCATCCGGCAATTATTTTACAAAGTACATTTGCCATCAACGAAATATTATTTTAATGTACATGTTCACACAGTGTGGCAACAAACTGCCAAATCTCAATGAAATACATACACGCAACTTTGACCTCTTTGATTTGAGACGCAATACTTTGTATTGGAATCCATACAATTTTTAGTATATAATGTATCTAATATTTGCATTTTATGACATACTGTCATTATTCTGAGTTTTGTATAAAAATGTATATGTACATAAGCAAAAAATGTGCTTATCCATAGCTCTGCTTAATTACGCCTCTCCTGCGTTAAACGCATTCAGATTTGAGGTCTTGGCCAAAACAAAAGATGAAGAAGGTTTATTTAATTCTCTTTATCTCTTCAACCATGAGTATTTTGAAAAATTATGTTGTATTCGTGCATGATTTGTTTGATTTGTTTATTTGGGGTTTAGTCACAGTAACATTTTCAGGTAGTTTTGTGCCTTTTCTAGTTGTATATTGCGTAAGAAGACATCAGGTGTTCCATGTCAGAGCCACCAAACTTCGGCGAGCTATCTTGATAGCTTCAAACATAATCGAATGCCTGTGTTTTTAAGTCATAGTGCTTGCTATTCAGCATAGCAAAAAGGTCGATCCAATCGTCCTAAGTAATTTAATTAAAACAATTTATATATACCGTGGTTTAATGGCATTTGGAAAGAGTTAACTCACACACGCGTACACACTCTTGATTGTAACATCATATGTTTACATTGACACCACCTTGACCTGAAGCGTGTTCAGATATGCTCCAATCACGATTTACTTAATATAATTTATATTTAAATAACTCGATTTGAGCTGATTTAATTTGCAAGCAAACCAACAGTAGCATGATTGAAATAATACAATTAATAATATGTATCTTAATTTGAATTGGCGTCAGACATGATTTCCGTAGCTGTAATTTCCAGTCACAACAGCTGTTTATCAACGTTCCTGAATGTCTTCATTTCATTTTTCATACTGTTTTAACATTTGCTAACAGGATTTGAAACAACTAGACTATATCTTTTATCATGTTAATTCCAATGCTATTTGCTATAGTTTTCCCGAGACATTTATTGACGAATATTCACTGGTCTCTGGGAACACGGAAGCTCGTCAGATCAATGCAATATGTTATATATGTCATCAAATCAAAGTCTTTACATACAAAGCCAGGTTCAGTGGTATTTATGGAAACAGATTCTGTCTACCATTCCAGCGGTCACATGTACGAAGTAATACAACTTTCCTTAGCATGATTTCACCATCATGCTTATGATGTCTATGATTGTAATTGGCTACAATAAGTCACATGACGAATTCCCACCAATGAACGGCATTGAATATTGTCAATGAGAAATGTTTCATGTTAAAGAAAATTTTATAAACTCGATCCCGATCTCAATACAGTCTCTGTTTCAAAATGGTCACTGATTCTTTATTAAGGAGAATAAATCAATAACTAGAAATTACATTTGTAAGAATTATTTGATAAACCAAACAGCGGGCGGTTTTGAATCCTGTCGCAGTCTCCATGATGTGTGAGTTTGTTTGTGTGTTTTTTTTGCAGTGGAATAGCATCTGCCTTGACGGTTTGTTTGTTTGTTTACGTAGCTTATGCCATCTAAGGCTAATGGCCGTCTCAGAGAGAGGAAAGAAAACTCTTCTGTAGAGCTCCTGGGTTTTTACGTGCCAAGTGTACAGCACTGGTACAGGGTGGACTGAACGCCGGTCGGTTACTTTATCCTGTCATCGACATACAAGTCTATATGCTAGTTCAAGTCCTGAGCTCCAAGGAGGAAAAGCTGTTACTTCTATTGTTTTTGTCTTGCCACGGATAGATCCTATAACCTCCTATACCGGAAGCTGCCTTGATAAAAGTGAAATATATCAAACAGCAAACATGCATCGTACCAAACCAATAACACGAACAAATAGCACGATTTTAGCTTCAAGAAAAAAGAGACTATTTGTCGTCATGATGATTTTGTTTGCTTGAAACTAAAATAAACAGGGAGAACGAATGTCATCCTATATACATTTTTTTTCACTCAATGTCTGTATTCAAGAGAGAAAAGCTGGATAAACTGATTTGAATAAATACACGTCAAAGAAACCTGTACGTAAGTTAGTTTACCCCTTTGCTGAATGCGATTTGAGATAACGTTCAAATTCAACAGCTTTTTTTCTAGCTGAAAGGCTGTTTAATTAAATTAAATAACATGTATCTATTTACTACTTAACACATGAGACCATTTCTCTTTTGCATTATACATATCACATTTTTAACATTTTAATTACTTAACCATAAACACACTTGCCTATATTTTATATATACACCTGGAAATAAGTTAAGCACACCCGGCACTTTGCCTCAAATTTGACATGACCACAACTGAAATTTTAAATATATTGAAGCTGCCATTCGGGTAAGTGGCGGTTAGACGTGTTATAAAAAAGTAATAAAAAAAAACGAAAAAATATAAAAAAAAAATTAAAAATTGAAAAAATAAAAAAAAATAATAAAGCATGAAAAATTAAAGATTTGGCTACAGAATGTAATTTTAGCTTACATAATCGTCGACTTTTACCAAAAACTATCCACCAGTAAATGATTTGTAAACGCTCCGACACCATACTTATAAACACTTAAAATTTTGGTAAAAAACAACACATTTGGTTATACTTAAATAATTTGGTTAAGAGTAAACTAAACTAAAAAAAATCACTAGTTTATGATTACTTAATTTTTACGGCTACTTATTAAATTACTATTTCTTAGCTCAATTAAGTCGTCATCTCATGACAGTGCTTTCAATCACAACCAATTTAAAATTTCCGGGGTGTGCTTAACTTATTTCCAGGTGTATATATTTGGATGAAATGAATAGCTTGTTATTATTATCATTATACTATTGTTAACTATAGCTGTCCTTGTCTTATTATGTCTGGTATATTGTTGAAACGATCACAAATTAGAGGCAGCTTTTTTTCATAATAAAACTACTTTGTCTTCTAATAAATAATACGTATATAATTATGTAAAAATCACATGCAAAGAACGTGCACTGATTTTTAAGGAAAACTGTGGTTCGAAAAGCTGATAGCTTCGCTAGTAGCGGTAAAAGGGTTAAACAGAATTTATTGATAATTCATTTATGTTGTAATAAATCACTAAAGTTTTCGAAACATGTGGCGATAAATAAGTAATTAAGATGAAAGGAAGTGTTTTGAGATATTTCATGATTATCTCAATAAAATCGTTAATCAGCACGTAGCTTTAATAAAATCTAGAGGGGATCTTTTATAATTTAAGTCGGAATCCTACTTGACATGTACATGTTTTTTTCGCTGTCGTGCTTTTTAAATGCAACTGGTCGTTTTATTTTTTGTAACTGTTTAACTGTCAGTGTTAAGGTAATAACGTTACCGTATTCGTATTGGTGACTAGTATCGGCTGTTTAATATATGTTAATGTACATGCATGACTATGTTTAACATTGGTATAAAGGTCAGAAAGTCTTTTTTTTTTCAAATTCTGCAACAAATCACATGTACTACACTTCCAATACATGAATCTGGAACGTTCTGCTATAATACAGCAATCACCTGTTAAATCGGGTGAGTGATATTAGTACACTCATGTAGTACTACCTGTTTCTGTAGTATATATCTTAAATTGGACTGATTAAACATTTAAATAGTTCTACGTTGTAATACCAACTATCACATACTTGTTTCGTTTGAAACATTTAGCTAAGGATGACATATGCTACAATAAGATTCATGCTTGCCATAAATGACATCTTTGTCAACCACACTGTATATATAGATTTGCTCTAGAAAGGCTTAGAACAATTAAGAATATCCTCTGACGTCTATTATTTGGATGAATAAGATTAAAATTAAATCAAAGTAAACTTTCAGTCGTAGATTATAGGAATATAAAGGTTTGATCATCCAACATTTTTCGCTATAAACTAACGTAATTTAAATCTCATCAGCAACCTTCGATGAGTAATATAAATAACAGTGCAGCATGATATTGCATAATGTCATTATCCACAGACGTAATAAAATAACAGATGTGATATTGAAAGGATGGTAATGTTAAGAGCTTCAGCTTATACCATTAGGAAATACGACATATGTATCGGTTTAACCGACACTGCTAGTATGAACTCGAAAACGTATATAATCTGTAATCTCGTAGTCTATGACGTCTGTTCTATTTACGGAATATGCGTAATTTAAAGTTTCCAAAACCAAGGCTGTGCTTCCTGATTCACTGATTGTTTGTTTTTTGTATAAATCAATCAAGTTCAATCTTAAACATAAACTAAAACCAGAAATGAAATTAACGTTCTTTATCTTAAGTCGTAAATTTCCTCTGACTCAATCATTTCAGAGAGAAGGATGTATGTTAGTTCCCATTTATTTTATACAGTTCTCGATTGTTCATTAATGGCATCATGTAAACTTTACAGGTTTCTACAACAAATCTCAAGAGAGTTTTTAAAGAACTATTCCTTTCACAGAATAATCATTTAGCTGGACACAGTCTATATGTTTATTAATTTAGTCATTTGGTTATGTTTAAGAATATAGCAGCAATATTTTCATTTATACGAGTAATAACAAGCTCACAAATTAAAGTTATTGACATATTTTTATGATCCTTTCAATGACATAATTGTTTACGATTTGAATTTAAAACAAATATAAAACAGTACCACAGTTACATTATCTATTTTTAAGGATATAGATGAATTCGCATTTTTCGGTCACCTACTGCTGACAATAATTAAGAGAGTTTTCGGAAATCAAGGACATCATTTGCAATACCAAACACTCACTCACTAATGAAAATTAGAACACTTCGTTTGTGATTTAAGTGTATAAATAAGCATATTGTTTTTGGTTTAATCTGTGTCTTTATTTTTGATGAATCATATACCATGTTATTTGTTCATTTAAGTTCATTAAGTGATCGACCGATCGATCGAAACTAGTATGGTAATTTTCTAAAGCATTAACTTTATGTTTTGCTTGTTTATTTACGGGATTTAACGTCGACTCGACCGTAATTCAGTAATTTTGCTACACCCAGCTCTTTACAGCTTGTGAAAAACCCAGGGTGGCCTCTTTACATTATGTCAGGAAACGAGAGGTCCCGAGCTGAATCGTCAACTTATCGCAAGCCAGCTGGAGAGCTCCCTGACTGGAAAAGTCCTAAATACCCGACCTGGATGTAAAACATTCAGCATTGAGGGACTAAGATATTGCAAGTCAATGACTATAACTGCTTGGCCACGGATGCCCTTCGACTATATCTAAATGTTCAAATTTGAAATTAACAGAAAATACAGAAGATTCCATTAATCCCTATCGTTTTACTTACCTAACCACCGACTTTCCGTTTTGATATATATCATACAATGCATACTATCCCTGAGACCGCCCGGTTAGCTCTGATTTAGAGCGTCGGTTCTGGTGCAAGAGGTTGTGGGTTCGATTCTCAGTCGAATCAAACAAAATACGTTAAAATTGGTCGCGATGTCTTTCCCTTCTTGGCGTTCAGGTTTTTGGATTAGCATTACGACTGGTTCGTAGGTGTCGGGATAAAGTGACCGGCCGGCGTTAAGTCCCCAGTGTTGCAGGGCTGTACACTGGACACTTGATATAATACAGAGCTCACTGTATCCTTTCCTTTCTCTCTCGGGCATCAGTTAGACCTACGCATTGCGTAAACAAACCACCAAACAT
>JAULCC010624013.1:0-10159 GCA_032358795.1 Nuttallia obscurata
TGTTTCTCCAAATATTGGGCGATTCTTATGAATTTTAAAATCAAGGCAGACGACAGTTTAAGCAGACGACATTTTTTCAGCAGGCTAAGGGTTTTAAATCAGCAAGAGATGTTTTTGCAGTTAATACCGTACCTTTAAAATGTGCCAGAATATGGACAAATTGTTTTAAATCTACCATCTTTTTTTTTTCTCATTGTAATAGAGGTTATTTTGTAACTATGTATGTGTTATTTTCTTTATCTGATTTTTAAATAATGAGAGTATAAATGGTGTCTTTTGTGTATGCAAGGTTGTTATGTAAATCCTCCATTGAAAGAGTGAATCGTCTAAGGCAATTATTGTTATTTGAAAGAGTCCTGGCTTTGAAACTCAAGTTGCTGTTCGGCCACTCCTATTGACGTCTATTTTTATGTATATAACGCGTGCGTGCAGAATTTCATTAACAACTGTTTTCATTTCCAACAGTACCATGTGTTGTTTTTTTCATACGTAATTTTGTCATTGCGCTTTGTCCTATGTACCATGTGATCAAATATTCCTTTCTTGGTCATAACTTCGACATGCATGATCAGCTTTGGTTATCCGTCCTATCAACAGATGACACCTTTAACATGACAATGTTTCGCTCATAAAGCCATGTCTATGTCCTCAATGTCAAGGTCACAAGGACTAGAAATCGGTTTTACCTGTCACGTTCGAGTCCGGACAATTACTTTGATATGCATGATACTTCTTTCATGAAACTTACCACACATTATTCGTCAACGTCGAGTGACGGTGTATCTTGTGCTATGTCATACTTGTTGATTCAATGTCAAGGGTACATTAAGAGTTCAAGGTCGTCAAAGACACTGTTATGCCAAACTTTTGTGTCCGAGCTTTATAATCATGGCATGGATGATGTAATTGCAATACTGTCTAACCATTACAGGTAGATAGTTTGTTGATTTGTCGCGCATAAATTCACGTGTGTCTTCAAGTGTCAAGGTTGGTGTACTAAAAATATTATTCTCTTGTTCGGTCAATATTTTGATTTAAATATGAAGATAAGTTCAAGTGACTTTGTATATGTGGCCCTCAAAGGCCTTTACCATTGCTATATGCGTCGCCTTATATTCGGTGTTTGTATTTTAAGCAATAAAGTTTCCCGATACATTTCGTTTCTTTAATTATATCATTTTGGTATGCATAAATAGTTTTCTCAAAGGACCCCTACCTCTTCGAAAATTTGGACGACTCCATTTGAATACCACCGGTAATACAGTTGGTATGAAATGTCTTTAGTAAAATAATTGTATTTAATCATGGCAAAAAGTAAATAAAGTCTCAACCATAAGGTATCGACTTGCGGATGCGCCATTTCAGTTTGATTTAGGTCAGAATCACTGGGGATAAAACAGTAAAATTGAAAGTTTGACAAATAAAGCGATCAAACAACCGAATTTAACCAAATAAAGAGCAGAACACTTCAACTGGTGTGAATTTAGGCCGGTAAATGTCACCAGTGAGCAGAACACTTCAACTGGTGTGAATTTAGGCCGATAAATGTCACCAGTGAGTAGAACACTTCAACTGGTGTAAATTTAGGCCGGTAAATGCCACCAGTTAGTTTTTCATATTTTTTTACTTGAAAATGACATTGGACCTTTAAAAACTATGCTGCATATCAAAACCACGTGCCTGACACAGAAAAAGGAAATAATTTGAAAGTCAAGGTCACGGTTTAAGAAAGTTAATTTTCATTATCCTGGCAATAACGTTATTAGTTTTGAAGATATTTTCAAAGAATATGGCACTTGTTGCATACATGACAGCAAGACAGACAGAGAGTGTTTAGCTTTGACAAATGGTTTTATTGAGACAACTAACACCTGATTTCGTAACATTGCACCGTTGTCGTTGTTATAGTTTTTTTTTATTGGCATTCTAATTAAGTTTATTTGTGTCAACTAGTGTTCTGAAATGGTATTTAAACAAGGAGTGACAGTGAGCTGATTACTCATCATACAATTCTGCACGTAGACACCTGTCTTGGTTTAAACATATTTTTGTTTCAGAAAGGTACAACATAGAATATTTCACATAAGTAATGGATTGAAACGGAAGAGCAAGTTTTATAGAGTGTCTCTCCATGTCTTGTCAAAATTTCACACAAAGGTCAACAAGAAACACATTATTCGTGAGATTTAATTTACATTGTCTCGAATTTACAATATTTTGTAATAAGTAGATACATTTCAAAGGAGGTTGGTACAATAACAGATATATAGTACTTACTTTTGGTACAATCAGAGACATAGAATGCATATTTTTGGCACATTCAGAGCCATAGAATACATATTTTGGGCACAATCAGGGACAAAGAATATATATTTTTGGCAGTACAGAACAGAACAATATTTTATTAATGACGTACATACATACATCGTCATACATTCAAATTCATACAAAAACAAAATATGATGAAGTCACATAGTCATTTATAATCGAATGTAAAGTAGTATTTCAATTTCTGTATATAAAAATTCTATGGAAACAAATTTGATGAATGACCATAACAGCACAATCTGTTTGGCACAATCAGAGCCATAGAAAGCATATGTTTGGCACAATCAGAGCCATAGAATACATATTTTTGGCACAATCAGAGCCATAGAATACATATTTTTGGCATAATAAGAGCCATAGAAAGCATATGTTTGGCAAAATGACAGACATAGAACACATATGTTTGACACAATCAGAGCCACTGAAAGCATATGTTTGGCAAAATGACAGACAAAGAACACATATGTTTGGCATAATCAGAGCCATAGAAAGCATATGTTTGACAAAATGGCAGACATAGAATACATACGTTTGGCACAATCAGAGACATAGAATACATTTTTTCTGCATTATCAGACACAAAGAATAAATATTTATGGCATAATCAAACACAGAGATTACATATTCTTGGCACACTCAGAGAACTAGAATTCATGTTTTGGGCACAATCAGAGACATAGAATACATATTTTTGGCACAATCAGAGACATGGAATACATATTTTTGGCACGATTAGAGCCATATAGAATACATATTTTTGACACTACCAGGGAGAAAGAATACATATTTTGGCACAATCAGAGATATAGAATACACTATTTTGGCACAATCAGAAACATAGAATACGTTTTGTATTTTTTTCTCCTATGGCTCTGACACAATCTTAAATGAAAGCAATGGAATTATGAAATATATTACAAGTATTTAATTAAACGTATAATTTAGTACAACATTAAGTTCTAGATATAGAGGATCTGACATCAGTTGTCATGGTATATTGAAAATATAAAAGGAGTTGTCAGAAACTGTACAAACGAAGCTCTGCCTAGTTGTGTACGGTTTCTGACAACGAGTTTTATATTTTCAATATACCATGACCACGAATGTAAGATTTTGTTTATCACATTACTCTAGAAACAAGTGTTTTAGCAGAAATGCCATAATCTGAACCCTTAGCTCTATATGCTAGTGTTTTGGTATAAGCATAGTGTAATTTGGTCAATGAACATGACAAAGTAATTACAATACAATTTCATTTATTTCATTTGAAACAAACTTATTCTAAGAAATAAGTGGGTTTTTTTTATTAAAATTAACCGATTTGATAACCTACTCAAGGATCAAAGTTACTTAATTACAGTACGTATTTTAAAGTTAACGGTTTTCAATGCTAATCACGGTAACTTTCAGTTATGCATTAGACTAAAATACCAGATTTAAATTGATGTTCAACTTTTTTCGCTTTGAGAGAAATATTTAAGATCACCCATTCTCTTAAGGTTTTAGGCCCCTGATTGTCAATATTTTAGAAACGCGAGATTGCTTCATAGCTTCAATCTATAGCCTATCGAAACTATGTTCACGAAATTTCTATAGCCTATCGAAACTATGTTCACGAAATTATATTACAAAAAGATTACAAAGAACAATAACCCCGGACAATAGTTTAAGCGTAATTTCATTACTCATTTATATGTTTATATCTTTGTTTAAAATTTTGTGTAGTGAAAAACTATAGCCATCAGAAGATGGAGAATAATTTCGAATAGACTTAAATTGATTTACACAGAGCCAAAAAAGTAGCCAATCCTTTAAAAATAAGCATCAATTTGTAAGGAAATTTAATAAACTACATGAGAAAAAGCTCTGTAAATTATAAGGGAGGCACCCTGTGGTGACTACATAAATTACATCTGCTGGTAATAGTAGACAATATAAAAAAGCTGATACTTTTTGCCATAAAATGTTGCCCAATAATTAATTTTATTATGTGTCACTCAATTTTTTTGCAAGACCTAGACGATCGCCATGTTCCGACTTTGTACATGTGAATAAACATGAAAATCATCGTTTCTACATAGTTCTCTGCAACGGATGGTTAATGCGCATAACTATGTTCGATACCACATTTGCATTTCTTCATTAGCCTTTTCCAAAAGGTTTTTATTCGCAAATTAGTCACGAAACCTTCGTCTGTGTAGTTATCCATTAGACGACATTATGGTAAACAGATATTCCAGCAAATGGCTTCATACAATCGGGAAATAGCCTACCTGCGTATTTTTTATATGAATATATTTTTCATTTGGTTTTTTTTTAAAATTCTTTTCGGAATAAATACTTTGAAAGTTTATTGTTATAGAAACGTATTAAATAGTTTTCGCGAAAAAAAATGCTTGTTATGACGATCGACGATGTTGTGTGCGAAAATGCAATCGTAACTACTCGGCTATCTCCGGAAAGCTCGTCTATTTTGGAAGAAATAGCCGAGGTAGTTCCGATTGACGAAAATGGTCTTGGAAATTGTCGAAATGGTCTTGGAAATTGTCGAAAAACTGGCGGAAACTACCGATGTTGTTATAGACCCATAACCTTAACCGCTCTACAATTTTTATCGTATAATATATTCTTGGTCAAATTTTAGAAAAAAAAAACAACAACAATAAAGGAATTCATGTCATTCGTGCCAATCCCTTAAATTATTTAATACTGTATATATTTTATGTGTATTGCTGTGCATTATATTTCCCTTGCTAATAGGGAGATGAGATCAAAGGACATCTAAATTAGAGATTAGAGAAAGTATATTTATTCAAAATGAACTCAACAACACCTCAAATGATACATATACAGCGTGCTTTCCTTTGTAAATGGCAAATCCGTGTTAATGCTTACAGACGAAAACAGTCGGTCTTATATTCACAAAAAATAAATCATGTCAGTTTAGAGGAATATGTAAACTGAATTATTGGTTTTTGGCCTAAACTGAATTTAGACTTCTATAATAAAAAGGATAATGAAAGTTAGCTGACTTCAAAGAAGTAAAGCTAATTAATCTTACTGCGTAGTTGGTGTATTTACTTCCGGCCTGTGCGCGACACCTGTATGTAAATTTCATTCTGCGCTTTTCGAGCGCACAGATCGGACGGCAAATCGTGTTTTATAATTTTTAAACAGTTTTGATTATTTCATCTTCACTTTATTTGTGTGTTTTTTCCAGATTATGAATAGAAAACTACTTTGGTATTAGTAAGAAGATTCGGGATGCGAAATCGGCGTGGAATGACGCTGATAGGCGGAATACCGCTTACACTTGTAATTTTGCTCACCGTTGGCCGATTGGCTGATGGTAAAACGGACTGTACTCAAAGCATTGACCAGGACAATGATTTAACTATTACAACGGGAACCGAATGTCAGCTGGCCGGGTACGTCAACGTCAAAACTTTTACGCTGAGAGGAACAGCCACAGTGACGTCAGACGTCCACATTGACGCCGACGATATTTTTATTGACGGCGGAGGAATCCTAGAGGCGGATCCAGTTAAAACTGGTGGCGATGGAGCGGGAAACGGTTTTGGATCAGGAGGTTTGAAATTATTTTCCAACGTTTAAATTGTTGTTTTTTTCAATGCCCACAAAAAGGTTATAGATCTAAATATATCCCTTGCCAAACTCAAAATAATATTACAGATGAGCAATTACACAGAGCTAAGAATGGCATAAATTATTAAATGTTACTACATGTACATATAACATAAGCTGACAAAGATTGAAAATATTTTGATCAATCTAAATTCAAATAACATCAGGGAAAGACACACTATAAATGCCAAATTGTCAAAGCCTAGTCTTTGCTATACTTTTACAAATGAAATATTGCTATTAAGGGGCGGGTCCTAACTAATGTTGTTATAAGTTGTGACCCAACTCTTTTGCTTTTGTTCATCTTATTTGTATGTATGCTTGTATGACTGTAAAACATGAAAACAATAAATATGATAAAAACTAAACACATTAAATGCAGTGTTTCAAAAGAAAGATAAAACAGCGCTGTTTATGATGTTTTTGAACTTATAATAATGGTGATTACTCTTTATTATTTACTTCTTTACTTCAAAGGGGTGTGTTACGGCGCAATGTTGTAGTTGATAAGGTGTCCGCTTTGCTCTTAGGAGGTTGCGGGTTCATGCCTCGAAGAGGGCCTTCCTCCTGACTCTGAGAAGATACCTAGTCTAGGTTCTACTCAGGAAACGGACTTGAGAAATGCTACAAGTCAAAACCTTTCAACAGAATCGAGCTAAAGTTAATAAATTTAAACGCAGGAACATGTGAAAAACTTATTATTTTATGCGCAGCAATAAAAAATGTGTGTATTTTACGCATGTATATATTAATAACAAATTGAGGTAGTTCTGTAAATCAGTACTTTAACCTTTTGATATATATCCCTTGATATATAGGGATTCGTATATATAGGGATTCGTATATAGCCAAGATGATTATTTCAGCATACATAAAACAATATGGTCGTTGTATAAGATAAACTTTTTTAAATATTTTTTTTCCATCATTTATACGAGTGAATTATAACCTTATAAAATTCACCGGTAAAATATATATGTGTACAGCAGTGAAATGCTACGAGGATGTTGTAAAATGTCAAATTGTGATGAGTAATTTTGATTCAAATAATACATTCTATCAAAAGTTAAGTATATATGTGAAATAGTGTGAAGTTTATTGATTTAAACAAACAAACTGTGTGTGCATTATTTAGCCAATTCTAAAAAATGAAGTCTGAGAGGAAAAATCCGGACAGACAGATTAAACGTCATTCGTGCAACTATTGCCTTTGTTTTTCGTTCGATGATATAATGCTCATCTCACACTCAAACGGATAATTAATTATCTTCAAAATTTACACAAAGCCGTCTGCCTCCAAGCATTGAGTTTCTTATTTTTATAGATATCGGCCATAAAAATAAAATAATCGTGTTGTTATCTAAGTATCTTAGTCATTGGTTCAGCTCTTGTGGAATGTTAGTGGTTCTACCTAGGGGCACCACAGGGGCCATGTAATTTTGAAAAATGGACTGAAATATTTCTCGGTGACTTAAAACCTTAACAAACATATCAATGTATTTTAAAGAGAACTTTTTGCCTTATCCAGGTATCGGGCACACGACATGTACGTTATCGGCGTCATAAAAGCCAATTTCAATCGAATATCCCGCATACATGCGTTACTTACTAACTGTCTTCCAAATTAATCCATTGAATGCTAACCCATATAGGGCGCGGTGGTGTCCGCCTTTCGCTTACTAAGTTTCAGGTTCGAGCTCCGAAGGGGTCTTACTTATGACTTTCGTTATAAACCAAGTACTGGTTTTACACTGGTAAAAGACTTAAAAAGTGCTTCTACAAGTCAAATGCTTCCAACTAAGTACAGCCAAAATAAAAAGTAAATTTAAAAAAGTACTTGGAACCTACAAAAATGTTTATTTCATTTTGTTTGTTCGGCATTCATCGCTATTTCATTCGCTTGGAACACCAGTTTTCACATTAAACTTCTATCACAAAATAAAACTAGACGGAACCTGATTGTCTTTTTCCTTTGTGCATACTAGTATTTTACATAATCCGATCAACAATAATCTACACTTCCAGGTTTAAGAAAAAAATAGATAGATAATTTATTCATAAATTCCAATAGGCCTGCTGCCCATAAGGATTCAAACACAGTATACAAAATTATCATATCATTAAGATATGGCTGACATCTTAATAAGATTCCAATTAACATACTATTATTTTGCGGAGGTGTTGATGCAAGTAGAATTTTAAATCCAGATCAGAAGAGTAAATAGAGTCGTTGTGAGCCGTATATTTACTTTTGCTTTATCCATGAAATTATGCTCTTTTGCAATTGCATTACTTTATTTATAAACAATTGTAAGGCCAAAATATGTATTATTGGGGTTAAACAGTGAGGACAAAGACCAAAAAACTGTTTTCGCCGTGATCTTTATATCCAATGTTTTAATTAAAACTACTGTGAATTTTCTATAGCATCTATTCAAAAACTTTCTATTGTAACACTATATGTTATAGAATATTGTGACAAAAATAAACGGTGCAGACCCAGATCAGAGGACTCACTGAGTCACTGTGATAATAAGAGTAAAACAAGGAAATCAAGGACAATCGGTTACCTTCTGATATCACCACTACAGTCGCGGTTTCCCTGAACGCTTCTCTTTGTCAACTTACGGTTGATGTTCTTTATTTATCACATAACGTTGCTTATATCCGGTGTAATATAATCATCACGTATGTTCTTATACAACAACACGTTAAATATAAGAACCGATTTACCTGATATATATATAATCATCCGCGGCATAGTTTATAGAATAATAGTAAATCTTGCCTTGAAGCTAAAATTAAGAATTTTTATTCGTTAAAGTTTTAAGTCTTATGCAGCTTCGAATTCTTCACAGGGGTTTGATAGACTTTTCCCACCATTATGTGGATCTACAATTTTGGGTCATGATTATCAAAAGATTTACCATAACGTCGTTATTTGGTAAAAGTCATACATTAAAAACAGCTAAATGGCCTGTCCAGCTTTCATCTTTCTTTATTGTTGTGTCATATGATAAAAAGAATATCAGATTCGTTTTTACTTTATATAAGATTTTATAAGACTCGTCCTGGAACCTTTTAAATTTTATATAAAGTGAAAACTCATCAGATATCCTCTATGTAATGATGATGAATTCGAAGGATGAACATCCCAACTAAGCCCAGAAAGCAGCATACACTGTAAATGCATTTTACGGCTATTATATCAGTGCCCCCATCCCCCACCCCAAAACAATAATATAAAATAACAAGTAAATAAATAATTTTTTAAAAAACTAGTAAAGTGATTGATGCCATGTTAAGACTTCAACCAGGAATATTGCTTATCGCAACTTGTTGCCTATTGATATTTCCTGTATATTCAGGTTCCCGGCTTCAACTAACTATGATTGTTATTGTCTTGATAGTTATATGGTCAGTCCTTATCAGGCCCCATGGGGTTTGTTGATTAGAATATGTGAAATACCCCTATATAAAAATGTAGGCAGCACAACATACGAAAATTTGTCCTTTCATTGCCTGTTACGCTACAAGAAATAGACCGCATATTAATATTAAAATGACAGCTTTTGTTGCAAGGGGCAGAACTCTATTTACTTTACAGTTTTATGTCGAAGCTTATCCAGTCTGTTCTGTTTACTTTTCATCTTTTAAGTTGGAGAAGCTTTAAATGATCATGTATTGTTATAAATATGTCATGTAAATCATTCCTAAACGTGTGTCAGTATGAAAAGAGTGCTATATAAATGTCGCATTTGTTTGCACAGCAGCAATGAATACCTGCATACGTTGGTATTTTATCAGTTTTATGAAAAAATAATACGATGCAATCTATAAGATTTTAACGGGCATTCTTAAAAAATTAAATATTTTGATTTAATGGGCATTCTTAAAAAATTAAATATTTTGGTTTCTGCATATCTTTCATTATTTGTTTTCGACACAAAGAAACATCAAAAAGATACGAAGATATTTTTGTCGCGTCCGACTGCGAACTACACGTAATACACATCCTAAACGTTTATATATGCATGAACCTAATCAGGGTGGATACAGGGAAGAAACGTAATTAATGGCCGGACGACCCTTTTGCTGATATATTGATAGTGTGAATATATGTAATTGTATGTTGCTATATATGTATAACAATAAAATATGTTTAAACTTTACACACACACACACA
>JAULCC010624024.1:0-10159 GCA_032358795.1 Nuttallia obscurata
TTATATGTTTCTGTGATAATGTAGCTTGGACAAGTTCTACTCAGTGCGCATTAGGCGCGTGCTGTTTGTCACTTTCAGGCCAAACATATACACTGAGCAAATGTAATTAAAGTGTGTTTGTTGTTTGAAGTGCAAAGAGCTTGTCCGGTAAATGTGTATCCAAGCTGTTATTGTGTATCCAAGAGTTTTTATTCAGGTGATTTGTAAACATGTAACTCTGGACTATTTCATTTGGTGGATTCCTTGTCAGTCATAGCTTAGAAACTTAACCGTTGACTTTGGTGTTAATTTAAGAGTTACGTGTATGAAATACGATCGAGTTGTATTATCGACTTGTGCTTAATATTCTTTGTTTCTACAATAGTACATGTATTTACAACAGCAACACGACTCGCACAGCGAAAACTGCAGATTTCTGGAACTGTTTTGTGTGAATATGGATTTATGTGACTTTAGGTTTGTAATGGGATTTTATACTGGAACTATTATTCTTCATTTGGTAAGTTCGGTTTTTTTTAAATTTCTCTTGCTTTAATTCCTAATAGAATATGCCAATATTATCGACTTAATTGTGGACAAAAAATATGGTAATGCAATACACTGGTCTACATTGGACAAGGAACATCACTAATAACCGCACGTTAAAACCGCTACACCACACCTGCATTTGGGTGATTCCGTGACTTTTTACGGAAACACCCGGGAAAAATACGTGTCAATAGACACTTCCTAAAAGAAAATAACATACATAATCTTACTGACCGTTCGTGTTCGTTTGGCAATAACAGGGCGTCTCGCATTTCTTGTGGCCTAAAATCTGTTTGAACACTTCCGATAAGGTTCGTAAAAGTAAACCCAGGTATCATCACAAGTAACTAGGTCTTCAAAGGTCCTTTTGCTATATCCTGGGTACATTTTTAGAAGTTATTTTGGTCACTGAAATCCGGGTCCTTCTTTGCTCATTTGTCAGCAAATGATGTATCCATCGTGCATTGATTCTTTTAAGTTTCAGGTGCTTCTTTAAAATGTAATGAACTTGTGATAACGACATGATTGTGAACCGGGCTAATTGTCTCACGGTAAATCTTGAATCTTTTTTGAGCAAATCGCTGATTTTTTTTATGTTACATTTGGTCGTTGTTCTTGCAGGACGACCAGGGCGAGCAGCATCTTTAAGTTGCTGCAGACCACTCTTAAATTTTGTCACCCATCTGTAAATCGTGCTGAAAGACATTTGAACCTCCCTTTAAATATCGCATACCTCTCTGTGAATATCTGTAGCTTTCAAGCCAAGTATCGACCTACCTTTTATATTGGTCCTTATTTCGAGCACATTTTCAGCTCTTTTCCAAGGCATTTTGTATGCAGTCTAATGAGTAGGCTTTGGAATAATGTGTACTGTACCGAAGTCAGTGAAGTTATGAGAGAGATATTTTGCTATGTTACGCATAAGTCGTTTCTGAATCGACACGTGGTTGCTTTTATTACAGTTTGTACGCTTTGCGAGAGAAAGAGCTTCACTTGCATTATTTTTCGAACGCCCATCGTAGCGAGTTTCTACAATAGCAGTACCTCATCATCACCTTTAGAAAAATCGTATCCGTCACAGTCAATATAACCACGACTAATGTTTGATTTACTAATTTCTGTTGTGCGTTAAGTATACGTTTGTACTAATCTTGATTTTTTCGTTTTATTTTGACCCACATTTCCTCAATCTGGCGGGCTTAGTAGACCATATCAGTCCGCTTTTCTCTAATTCTTCTATCTGTCTTGAATTCTTTTTGGAAATGGTTGTAATAACATTGTTCAATTGTTATTTGTATTCATGTTCCTTTCATTCTTTGCTCTGCTATACATGCATATTGTAATTCAAATTGTAGGTGGAGCGACGTAGGTACATGTAAAACATGGGGCCCGACCCCATTTCATTGTAAAAATATTAAATAACATATGTTTAAACTAAACTGTTATTTGATGAAGGATAATATCTTTAGACAAATCTCAGAAATAAATTAGTTATTAATTATAGGTAAACTGCCTTCACATTAAATAAAAGTGATCAAAAGTTGAAAATAAAAATCTTATTTAGGATAATGAAATCGTCGGCTGTATTATATCCATCCGGCAAGTGACTCAACAGTTTAGGAAGATAGACTGGTAATAAAACGTCGCATGCTATTGAAAAATAAAGTATCTAATAGAATTAAAAATAACATTCATGTAGAAACTTCACTTGGTAGATTTGTTATAATTATCTAATGTTTACATGTCTCAAGTTTTGTCTCAAGTCCAACTTAAACGCAAATCAGCTGTTGTAAATATTTCGTTGCATCCAATTCGTATGAATATGAAATGAGGTTTTAGACATGTTCAAATATCAGTCTTGAACTTCCTCGATTTAAGGAAAGAATTCATGTTTAATTTGCATATTTACGTTTAGTCTGTTATAATTATTAAAACTTCAACGCAACTCAGACTATTCGCATACTCTTTTAGTTTTGATAGTAGCTACGTTAGCATTTAAAGTGAAATTTCTGCATTTGTATTTAGATAGGAGATTGTGTCAACAGCTTCTCTCCGTAAAGAACTCGGTTCAATGCGTTGGTATATATATAACTTCTATTTCTAGTTGGTTCTATCTGAACTTATTTGTTAACCATAATAAAATAGATAAAACGTTATACCGGTTCCTCTAGATGGACAATATCTGGGGCTATTTATTGCTGGTCCTTGATTACTTTGACCCGCATTTGATTTATAGCTAAGCTGAATGAGAGAGAAATAATTGATCATCAAGTAATTTAATGTCGCATTCTTCTGTCTATACCAGACCGTCAAACTTGTTCATAAAAAAAGTTAAGAACTTATTGCAATTTACTGATATTAATATTGCTGTTTTGACTTAGCAAAACTAGTTTACGATGCAGATTACAACATATTTAATCGGCAAAATTGACAATCAGGAATCGAGAGATTTACGAACGCAATAAAGCGAGGTCCGATTTATTTGCAGAACTAATCGCTAATTTCAGGCAAATTCAAGACCAAGAATACGTAAATATTCAATTCATCTATAAACATAGTTTTTTAACTGCTTACAGCATGTCTATAATATATTGTTTAAACGAACTATGTTTGATTAGAGTAAACTGGCGTATCAGGCTTATCTTTTTAAAACATTGTCAGACTGACAAAAGTTATCTCCCGCAACGTGGTTTCCATCTATCTATGAAAACTCTGCAAAAAGTCAACATATTTGATGAACCAGAAAATGCATGGTTTTATGATAAAAACAATTTATAAGTCAATTTCAATCTTTTCATTTTGTATCTATGTCATATGTGTGTATGTGACAGTAAAACATTATGAACCTGGAGTGGGTGATATTTCTCTTACGAGAATCTCAATTTTTTATAAGTAATTCTTGACGAATTTTAACTAAAGGTGTTTGCGACATTTTTTTTCTTTTTTTGCAAATTATAGATTTTTTTTACTTTGTGTTGTATTAGTGCGAACACGTCACAGATCTTATTCTTTTATATTGATCTATCAATGACATAAAATTGTTATTTGCAAAACTACATGTATTTATATTTTAACCGAAAACACACCCATAAAAATCCTGTTTAAAAAATCTCTAAATCATATCAAAGTTTGTACAATTAATATACATATGAAAAAGAAACTGTAATAAATATTTGTTAGGCAACTTTTCCAGAAAACAATTGTGCGAGATTTAGCCCATACACTTTTTCCAATCTACATAAAATAATTGTCTGTATTTAACCTTTTATATTAAATATCACTTACTGTACAAAGAAAATGATAGGTCATCAAACTCCATTTTGTGTAAATTCCACTTTTTCTTGAAAGTCAGTCTGTGTCATTTAGTAAAATGCTAGATAACTAATACAAGGCAATACTATATACCTATAATAGGGACTGAAATGATTTGTATTAACCTTTACTTATAGTGCAATTACCAATGAAAGAAAATGTTTGAGAAAAAATGAAAAGTAACGAATGATTAAGCATATTTTCGAGTTAAACAATTCTCAGATTTAGACATCACGCCCCACCCCGCCCAAGACACAAAGGTTAAATCAATCATTTTCAAAATAATCTTCAATTCCTTATGATAGAATAATCAGTACTTAACCATAAATATTATAGATCACTCACTTAACTGAAAAAAATGAAAGGTCACCATACTCCTTTTCATAGAAAACGCAATATAATGATGTATATTTACTAAACAGAGACATAAAATGGAATACATCGGTCTTTCACCGACAATATCGCTTATTCTTTAGCAAAACCCCTGTTGGTGAGTACTGGTAAGAATAGTTTCACTGAGAATACTCTTTTGTGTACCCAAACAATAGGGTAAGACGTTAAGATAAGGAATTTAAAATACTATATACGTACTCAATTAAAAGGTCTGATAAGGTGCGAGCCCTGCATGCCAAAATTTTTATCATAAAACATGTATGTGCCATATCTGAGTCTTATAAGGGCCTTTAAGGCTCATGTAAGACCCATATAACAACTGTCTATGTGGATTATAGTTATAGGGTGATTATAAGCATACCAAAAATATATAACTGCTATATGGGTAACTTTTTCAAATACTTGTTTCTACAATAAACTGTATCCGAATACAATGTGTCCAAAAGTATCCTTGAAATCATGATCTTTTCAAGAGACATAAAACAGTTCATGAACTGGCAGTAAACTATAAATAAAAGGCATTCAAAAATTTAAATACTTAAAAACATTTCATAAAAGAAGTTCAAAAACAGTTCAGTATTTGCTATTTTCTGTTAATACACCTTCACAGTTATAATTTAAGCCTTTACCTGTTTGATTCAAATTATTCTGCACATGTGTCCTGTCTGATCCTGATCTAAACTGTTTGCTTTTATTTGTAAACAGTTAATTCTGATCAAGAAGCAAGCAATGTTGATCCTTATCATAAAAAAGTATGTTATACTCCCATGTGGTTCAAATTAATCTCAATTTTGGTTTAAAACAGTTGACTAAAATGTAAAGTTCTAATAGATAGTGTTCAAGAACTGTTGAAGGATAATATAGGTCTATTTTAAAATATCCATGAAATGACTACCTTTTATAAAATAATTTGTTTATATAATTATTCCATTAGTTACCGAGTTGCAGGTAACTATTTTCAAAAAGTGTATAATAACTGAAACGTTTGACTTGTTGGGTACTTGGTGGTTAACCATGGTCTGACATTAAACATCATAAGAAAGTTAAACCTTGAATTTTTAAATAAAAACATCATTTGTAAATTTTCAAAAATGATAAGATATAAACTAACTCTGAAAAAATTCATCAGTTTAAAGCAAATCAAATATATTTTAGAAATTCATATAATAAAATGCTGACCACTTCTGGATAAACTTTCTGACACAGTTTTAGAAAACAATATATATTAACATTCAAACCAGTTCAAATCTACAATTAATACTCACAGCTAGATTCTTAAATTATCAAAACACATGATGGGAATTCAACACCAAGTTAAAAGAAATTGTATGGGAAATAAAAACTGTTTTGATGATTTTATACCCTAAAATCAAACTTCAACTCAATAAATGTGGATAACAGATCACTTCACCTGTACAACATTTAGTATATTATGAAATCACATTTAAATATTTGTTTCGGCAGCAGTAGTTTTGCAATTCAAAAGAGTCTTTAATCTGACCCAATTTACCTGCTGGTAAATTGTATAATTAGCTTCCTTAAGATCATCCGAGGAATATTTCTCGGACGGTATTAATGGCATAATTGTGCAATGACCTCACTCATGTTTAGATGTTTACTTAACCTAAAAATTACATACTCTTAACTATCGTACTGTTTTTCATTATACCATGACATTTGTACACAATTTAGGTTTTCCTTTCATTATATTGTTAACGCTTTCAATGAATATCATGTTGAACAAATCTTCTATATTCCTAAACAGTTCTGACTAATTCATGTTTTCTGAGACATAATTGCTTTTCAGCTCATGCTGACTGATGCTTTCTGAGACAGCTGATATAGCTGTCAACGTCAATAGATCAGGTCTTTCAGCTTGTGCCACTGATATAGTGAGATACATGGAAGAGTGTATTAAATTTATCATAAACACTTAGCGGTCTTAAGAAAGAATCACGTATACCTTTTTTAAATGAAACCGTAATACATCTAATGTTTCATTAATGATTACGGGATGATACAAAATTTGATCATATTACGAAGCACAACTTCTATTGTTTGCGGTTTACCATTGGTTGTAGACGATTGATGTATTTCAGTCATATAACGATAGTCGCAACGCTATGTAACTCTAAATGGATCAGAGCATTACCCATTTTCAGATAATGTTACAAGCCTTTGGCTGCTGTGATATAAGATGAGAACACAGTATTATTTGATGACAATCTATTTGGAAATGTATGGCTCGTTCTTATCTTGCGTGCAAAGTTCAAATCGTTCAATGCATGAAACTATCTCCGCTGATCTCAATATTTAGTTATTGAGTTTTCAGTACCGTCTACTGTCCTTGTTTACCATGGATTATCATAGTAGCAGTTATTACTTGGAATACACATAAAAACTACTACCGTGATCAGTATTATCTACCGAGCGTGAAATATAATTTCCAGCGATAAGAGTTACCTTAGTTACTTTTGTGTAAAGTGTGGCTGATAAACAGGTCTGTTTGGTTTGAATGAATAGTTGTTTATGTGAGTGTTCCTAAGTGAACCCCTTTTACAGTGACTGGTGAAATGTGCTTAACACTTAGTGTATTTTTGGCAAAATTCTTTTACTCAATCAAACTCACTATTTTGCAATACTTATACTTCTGCTACATGTAACTTAGTTTAGAATCAATTTAGTTAAGCTTTATCATGCTGAAGCATTTGGCTTGCAGAGGTATTTTCGTGTGCGTTTCCAGGGTAGAACAAGTACTTTGTGGCTAAAGAAGGTAATGGCAATGGCCCTCTCTAGGTTGGGGCCAGCAACCTCCTCAGCGCAAGTGGATACCGCATTCACTACACCACTGAACCCTTGAAATATTGTTATATTAACGGAGGTTTAAACTAAAGCTTTATTAGTACCTTACTTTTCAACAGTCACAGACAGACAGACATACTATTTTATTTGGTGTAACTTTTACAGTTTCTTGTCATCATCACACACATATATATATATATTAATTCAGGTCGGTGTTGTTATAAAGGGATATACCGACTTATGTCATCGCAGACCCTCCACCAAAATGGTAAAGCTCATGCACAAAGTCTTCAATCAACCATCTTATTATACGGTGAAATTATTTAGTCCGATACATTGAATCATACTTGCATTTGTTTTAAATATAAAATGGTTTGGTTAGAACATCGGTTCAGTGTACGTACATGTAGTCGGGCACAAGGCCCTCATGTATTACTTCATGTATGTAAAATCAGATACATTTTAAACAATTTTAAGCTCAACTCTCCGGTGAGTTAAATCAGCCTATCGCATGTAATAATCCATAAACAACATCGTCATTACCAATTTATTACAGCAAGCTTAGTTCAATTCGTTGCAATGTCTTATGAAAGCAAAACATCGGAAGAAAGAAGTTAGATTTCTACAAAAACACTATTGGGGTAATCAATGTCTGTTTGATCTTTGCGAAAGACCATTACTATAATTAACAAGAAAAGAGACACGCAGTTTTTAAAATATAAAAATACATAGACTAGTTTTGTAGACTTTGATTTACATTTCAATCTACTGCATCATTGGACGTAATGGTCTATATCTTACAACAGGAAATATTTCCATGCTTTTATAGTAGTTTCGTAATTATTTGTAACAAATTAGTTTAGTTTTAGCTCATCGATAACAGATTATTATAGCACATGGCTTGTTAATCACTTTCTTATCTGTTTTCTTGGTAAATACAGTACATTGTGTCTAACAAAGGACAGGAGAAAGACTCTCCGTAGCTCGAACCAGCAACCTCCTGAGCGCATGGCCGACACTCTAGCCAGTTCATCACTGCGATCGCATAACATTTAACACAGTAGAAACTCAAGTTTATTAATCAGAGCCAGTCACGTGGATAATTAAATAAAAAATGCAATGGCAATAACGTATAAATAGTTATTAATAGATACTTTTGAAGAAGTGTCGAGGTAGGTCTTATGGGGCCTTCTAACAATCAACTGGATAAAATCATTTATCCAATGCCTGCTTCAGTTCAGAAGTTCTACACACTGAAATTGAGAACTCTGGGCAAACCACCTCAGTTAAGAAATATCGATGTAAGATTCTGTAAGATATCTATTGACGAGCTGTTTCGATCATGATTTAAGAGACAGTTTATACCTTAGTTAGATTTAACGTATTGCAAACTGATCTGATTGATATATAAACTACTGATCAATCATGCCGAAGTAACGTTGAATTAACACGTCGTAGGTTTACTGATACTCGACATACGGATTGGCCTTCCAAGAAGATTTTTCGAACTGAATACTTTACAATAATATAATGTCTTGAATGAGAAAATCTACAGATGATATGTCTAATCATCTCAAGTTTACCTTGGGGTATAGTCTTAGATCTTATAGGTTTATCAACTACATAATTGTACGTCTATCGGTTAACAAAAATAAAAGAACTGGGCAAGTTGGCTATGGATATGGCTGTTGTGTATTGAGCTGCAATAGCAGTTATCACACACACGCAATAATAGTTATGACCTTTCGGCGTGCTATATGGAGCATGGGCTAATAATAATATAGTTTGTATACTGAGTTGTTCAAAAGTTAGGACATTGCTATATTTCGTGCAAACATGTAAAATGTACGTGCAATTTGGAACACTGTTAAACACATGACTGCTTTGTAATCATTATAGAAGCTTACATCAACTCTTCATAACTGTATGTCATATGTTGTGCAAATGATATTAATTTTGTTTCGGAACGAGGTATCATCTAAGCAACAAATAAATACCGAAGCCAAATTTTTACAAAATGGGGAATATTTCTGTCTGTAGGTCGAGTTTGTAGTAAACTTTTAACAACGCCGGAGTTGTTCACTGACATTGTAATCATAGGCATATTCAGCAAAAGAGTACATACACTTATGTAGTGAGAAGCTCGTTATCAATTATCTCTGCATTCTTACAAATCTATGAAATTTCGCTATACATTTCAGATTTACTCTGTTAAAGCTTAATATAACAATTCAACAGCAAACACTTTTATTTGCCATCTAGTCTTTAAAGGTTTTTATAGTAAAGAATTATATTGAGATATTGTAAAATATTGCAAACTCCTTTCCTGTAACAGTCGATGCAATCGGAACTCTAAGCACAAAGGTATTGCGTATATCTAGCTATATTTATCTGTCAAAAATGTCGTATCTATCAATTGTTAAGGTGACGTTTAATTTGAACTCAATTCTGTATACAGAGGTATCTTAGGCTTTGTTTAAGTTTTGTTTTTACAATTTATATTCATCAAAAAACAAAACAGATAAATCAGATCTCTTCAATAAAACACTGAGAAATATTGAAAAGTTCATGTCAAGTTTATACTGTAACTCATTTGAAAGAAAACAAATATTCTCCTATATGTATATTGTATATAAGTAACACCAAAATTTAAACAGCTTACGAGTTTATTTGAAAGAATCAAACTTTATATTGGCTTACATACAATACAGCACACTAACTATGCTGACAATGGAAAACATCGCACCTGCATGGCGCAAGATAGTAGTTTAAATTCCCTTCAAATACATGCGCTGGTAATACTATTTTGGTCAGGACGATTGACTTTGACGCTCAATCAGTGATTTTGATCATTATTGAGTGCAAAAGGCTGATTAAGAAAAAAAACTTATTTGCACAGTCCAAATTAATTAACACCCACGCTGCGAGAGAAGGGATCGTGCTGAACAGGTAGAGTGTTTAGAAATTATCACCTTTACTACCCTTCTAGTTGTATAAAATATGACAACAAATTCTGCACAAGAAGAAAGGAATTGATTCTTTTTACGATGAGTGAGTGAGTGAAATGGGGTTTTACGGCACGTCAGCACACAAAGGCTATATTGCGCCGGAGTATGTATGTGGT
>JAULCC010624057.1:0-10158 GCA_032358795.1 Nuttallia obscurata
GCTTCATATAGTATCCTCCTTGGGCTCAGGAGGCTGCATATAGTATCGGACTTGGGCTCAGGAGGATGCATATAGTATCTGCCTTGGGCTCAGGAGTATGCATATAGTATCTGCCTTGGGCTCAGGAGGATGCATATAGTATCTGCCTTGGGCTCAGAAGGATGCATATATTATTTGCCTTGGGTTCAGGAGGATGCATATAGTATCTGCCTTGGGCTCAGGAGGATGCATATAGTATCCGCCTTGGGCTCAGGAGGATGCATATAGTATCTGCCGTGGGCTCAGGAGGATGCAGGTTAAGACATAAAGCCTGAGGCCTTTCCTATGATCTCCAATAGACATCAGGTACTGATTCTACCAAGGAAAACAGACTCTGAAGCCCTAGGCTTCCAACATAGTCATGCAAAATCAGATAATTGATAATAAACTTTAATTTAAGATTGGTTGCTTTTAATTATGTAAAATTATCATGTGTGTATCTAATTATGTGCAATACAAAACAATACAGTTTATTCGGCATTAAACATTACATAACAATTGATAACTGTAGAATCAAATTAGACATACTGTATAACCTTTATTAAATGCCCCCTTTAATACCCCTTCTCTGATAAGGGCTCCCCCCTCCTTTTATATGCCCCTCATACTATTACTAATGGCAGCGCCACAATGTTGTCCGCTCTCTTACTTGAACATTTCTCATCCAATTTCCACCAAACTTGCTGAAAATGTTTGTTGGTAAAATATCTTGGTCAAGTTCGATAACCAGCCAAATTGCTTCAAGCACTCCAGAATTATGACCCTTGAATCAGTAAAAATTGGGCATTTTAGCTTTGTCCGTTCTCTAATTTGAATAGTAATCATCTGATCTTCACAAAACTTGCTGAAAATGTTTGTTGGTAAAATATCTCGGTCAAGTATGATAGCCAGCCAAATCACCCCTGGCACTTTAGGATTATGGCCCTTGAATTGTTTGAAATTGGCTATTTTAGCTTTGTCCACTATGTTACTTGAACAGTTTTTTTCCGCATTTCACCAAACTTGCTAAAACTGTTTGATTACCAGCCAACACTACCCACCACTTTTGAAGACCATTGATGACCTATGCAAGCGTTTGGATCTTGATCAGGCCCTACATAATGAAAAAAATTGCTTTCATGTAGATTTTTATATGCCCATCTTCAGATGGGAAGACACATGTGAACACCCACGGCAGGCGGCAGAGGGCGGGGAAAGAACTTTGTCAAAGGGTCTTTTTGAAGAATGGCTTATCCAATGAATGTCAGACTTTACACACATATTTGTTGCCATAAAATCCTGTGCAAGTTCGATGCTCATTAATATTCCTCATGTTTCTGGAGAGTTATGGCCCTTTATTTGTTGAAACTTATTAATAATTTCTTTGTCCCAGGGATTTTTTGGAGGACCACAAAGTCTTATCCAATCTACATCAATTTTTGCACACATGTTTGTTGCCATAAGATCCTGTGCAAGTATGATGCTCATTTATATTAATTAAGTTTCTGTTGAGTAATGACACTTTATTTCTTGAAATTTTTGAAAAACTACTTTGTCATAAGGACTTTTTAGAGAACTGCTTGTCCAATGAAAATCAATCTTCACACACTTATTTATTGTCATTATATCCTGTGCAATTTTGATGCTCTTAATATTCATAAAGTTTCAGGAGAGTTATGGCTTTTTATTTGTTGAAATTCATTTATAATTTCTTTGTCACACGGCCTTTTTGAAGAACCACTTATCCAATCAAAGTCAGTCTTTGCAAGTTCATTTGTTGCCATAAGATCCTGTGCAAGTTTGATTCTCATTGATATTCATCAAGTTTTTGGAAAGTTATGGCCCTTTATTTGTTGAAACTCATTTACAATTACTTTGTCACAGGGACTTTTATGAGAACCACTTATACAATCAACATCAATCTTTGCACACATGTTTTCTGCTATAAGATCCTGTGCAAGTTTGATGCTCATTAATATTCATCAATTTTCTGGAGAGTTATGGCCCTTTTATTGTTGAAACTTTTAATAATTTGTCACAGGGACTTTAATTTGGTTTTCAGATTGGCCTATATTGTGTTTTGGCACTCTTCTTGTAGAATTAGAATCTAAGTGTCAAACAGTTTTGGATCCTCTGCCTGATCAAAACTGTTTGGTTTTCAAAAGTGTTCTGTAGTGTTGATAGGGTTAGCTTAAACAGGGCTTTAAACAAAAAGGCTGAGATTTGCCGAAAGCTTGGATCAAGATGGTAATTTTTTTTGAACTATAGATAAATCAATATTTGTTAACACTTTTGTTGATATGCACACAATCAGAATCACAGATTAGTGAACCTGGTTTCAATAAGATATGGTGCATAAAAGATGGCAAGATAGTTATCTTGGCCTATGGGACCAGGCCTGGTGCTTATAAATATTTGTTGTTAAGTATGAGAATATACTCAAGAATCTGATTGGTCAGATTTGAGTATGTACTCAAATTCTGGCAATTCTATTGGCCGAATCTGAGCATATACTCAAATCTGACCAATCAGGCCCCATGATTATAAAACATTTTTCATGCTCCACTCACTTTGAGCATGGAAATTTAATTGCTTCTTTTAACTTAAATATTTTAGATTACGCATTTTCCTTTGAATATAAACATGTTAATGCCCAGTAAATAAGAGTTGAGTTAACATTGAAATTTAATTTATGTTAGAATTTAATGTTTTAAACATTTAAGATTTGAGCATGAACCCGAGTTGAAAACAAAAAAAGTTTTATAATCAGGGGGCCTGATGCTTTAGAACATTCTCATACTTGAGGTAAAAGTATGTTTATAAGCACCAGGCCAGGATAAGAAATACCTTATGTAACTATTTAATTGGATGGTTCAGAATAAGATCTGCACAGTGAATTGTGGATTTTTTGTTCTAAATTCTTTAATATGTAAGGAATGAACCTATAAGAGTTAAACTTCAATTTATCTGATAACTCAGCTTCAAATATAAATGATAACTCGAGTGGATCTCCTGGAGGTGGTTATCTTGGTACAGTCCTTCCATACTTTAAATGAGCCTGATTAAGGCCAGCAACTACCTTGAGCTTAGTTGGATGTCTGGCGTGAATCCATCTCATACAGGATGTGTAACAGTAGGACACAGTATAAGAAATATTGGTTACTGGATCTTTAGCAAAGTGTTTGTTAACAGATGGACCTAGTAACTGTTTTATGAAATGTACATTGAGGAAAATAGATCGAAACAGATTAAGATGATGGAGTAGGAGTTTTGTAGGCTTCATTACTGTTTAAATATAAAGTTTCCCCCATCTGGCAAAAAGTTTTCTACATGCTGGAAAATAGTGGACTGGGCTTGGCAAACAGTGTAGACATAGATTATGACAGTTTGCACCTGATTTATAGGTTTATACAAGTCACTGATCTATTTTGAAAGTTAGAAATGCTCACAATAAAATGTCAGCATTTTA
This sequence comes from Nuttallia obscurata, assembly GCA_032358795.1. Lineage (NCBI taxonomy): Eukaryota > Metazoa > Mollusca > Bivalvia > Cardiida > Psammobiidae > Nuttallia > Nuttallia obscurata. Next base: position 3,488 of record JAULCC010624057.1, read on the forward strand.
TTTTATGTGTTACACTTCAGAAAATTTTAAGGTTTACCCATTGGGAAAAAAAATCACATGAAACTAAGAAAGATTCTGCCATATAACACATTTTCATGCAACTGGGGTAGAATCTGATATATAAGAGATTTCCATGAAACTGAGGGCGATTCTACAAATCTGATAAATTTTCATGAAACATTATGTGGTATGAAAATAACCTGCCACATGAAATTGGCGGATATCCTTCTTCTAAATAGCCACTCTTTTTGTGATTTCCTTTGCAATTTTAAGAAAACTCTGTAAGGTGAATTGTTTGATATCATATTTCTTTATGCCTGTGTAATATAACTTGTAAGTTTAGCATTTTTGTATAAAAAAGTTTAATCAATTACTTCTCTGCCATCCCAGTGATCTTATCAGAGGTCACAGTCAGTAAACTGAGTTGTCAATGGAATTCTTATTAATAAGAAGCATTATATTGTTTTATTGTTCTGAAGACATTTTACAAAATTTCCTATTTTCTTCAAAGGCAATGGTGTACTGTGGACATGCATTATAAAAGAAAGTAAAAGAGGCAGACAAAAATGGTTGTCTGATGATCAGAATATCTAAACCATGCTAAAAATAATGCTTCCTTCACTCCTGTAGGTAAAGTATCAGTATCATTGGATACATGAGGAAATACCTCTGGTAACATCTTTGTTTGAGAGATTATCTGATAGCAGTACTGTGATTCTCTCCCTTAGCTATAGCACTACTGTGATTCTCTCCCTTAGCTAAGTCATGAATGATTGATTTGACATTGATGGTAATGTCATGACATTGATGGTCATCACCTTTAAATACACTTGAATTTGTTTTTCTGACATTGCCTTTGTATATCACTTTATTTCACTTAATGAAAGTAAAGGAAGACATAATGAGCCAGATGTAACTGTTCTGTCTAATTATCTCAGACTTGCATTAGTGAAATTGTACAGTAGACTCCTCTTTCTCTGTTTATAGATTTGTCCATCTATTAGTTTCAGGGTAAATGTCATCTTATTTTGTTTGTATTAGCAAATACAGCAGACCCTGATCATACAGCTACTGTTGGATTTCACCATACACATTGTAGAGTACATGATTCCAGTGTTAGACTAGTTCCAGACTAACTGTACACTGCAGTGTCGTAAGAATCTGTGTTTATAGATATGTATGCATAATTTTGTACATAGATTTCATCGGTTCAGGTACTGATAGCTGCTGATACACTTTTGAATAGTTGCTCCAACAAGTAGAGATGTTCCAAAAACTCCACTCAGTGTGTAAAGAAGTTTTTTTGATATAAAGATACTTTATTGGATTATTTATTACAGAAAATGGTTACTTGCATGGTTTAAAAGGTCCATTATTTAGATATCAGTACAGGGCAAATATATTTCAGTGGGTTATGCCAACTGTCTGCCAGAAAATACATTTGCAAACAGTAAAGATTCAAGTCATAAAAAGAAACTTACTCCATAGAAAAGTGGTTTGACATTATTGCCAAACTCTTAGAATATTTTTCAAAGTTCATTCCTCAAAAGGTTAAATGGACTTGCTCAGAATATTAAGTTGGAAGAGTTCATTATCTACAAAGTTATCTCACAGTCAAAGGGGTCAAATTTCCAGTTCACTATTGTGAGACCAGTTCACACGATAATCTGAAGTATGACAACCCAACTATTATAGTACAATGGCCTCATATTGATTGTGATAGTACAAGTATGCAATACCTTTGTTTATATTGCTGTATATGATATATGTATATATAATATACTTGTTACGTGAGGTGATGCTGAAACTGCTCTTGGATTACTAGCAATAGAATAAACAGGAGGTCAGTTATTGTAGGCCCTACTAACGGATGTGACATTTGTGGATTTATCATTTTCACAATAACATGTATGTCTTTTCAAGCTGACAATTACGATATGGAGGATATATTAGGTTTGTTGCTTTCATTAACATTCATTATTATGTTATATGTTATTAGACTGTTCAGGGCTGCAGATATCATTTTCACACAAAATATAATAGTACACTAATTCTTTAATTGGTGAAGACAGTTGTCTGAGAATTTCAAACAGTGTAGATCTGAAACATAAGGATCCAACATAAGTCATTATATAAGCATCTACACTGTTTACTGTAGGATAATTTTTGTCAAACAGTGTAGATCCTGACCATATGGGTCCAACATAAACCAAAAGATTAGAGTCTACACTGTTTACTGCTGGATAATTTTGTCAAACAGTGTAGATCCAGACCATATGTATCCGACAAAAAATATTAGAGTCCACACTGTTTGATGCTGGATAATTTTGGACCATATGGATCCAACGGAAGCCAATAGATTAACGTCTGCACAGTTTATTGCTGGATAATTTGATATAAACATTTCATTATTGAAATAATGGGATACAATAATTCATGATTTAGTGCCAAATGGATTAAAGTTTAAAGTTTGATTGTGTTAAATCTGAAGCTCTGAACTGACCGATTATTGGCTTACCCATGTTTGTTTTCATTCTGTTTGGCTGAATGGTAGATCATTGCATCATCTAGTCATCTAGTGTTATTATAAGTTTGCATCTGGTGCTTGTGTGAATTTAGAGATTGTTCACTTATAATATACTGATGTCAAAAAGAAACATCTCAATGAAAAATGTGGATAATTTCTTTACTTTTTATTTTTATGAGAATATATTTGGCATATAATTTCAATATGCAAAAATGTTTCAGCGGGTATGTAAACTTTCTTCCCCAGTTACAAAGGCGACCCCTGGTAGGATAGGCCACACAATGTTCTTTTCATTCAGTTGTGTTACGCAGTTGATTTACCATTGAGAATTCACAAAACAACCACGCGAAATTGAAATTTTGCATTTCCATGTCTAAGTAACGAAGAGCTAGCGCAAATTTTAAGGATGTTAGAATGTGGCATTATGCAAAAAAACGTCGCCAGACGCTTCAGTGTGTCCAGGTCCACTTTAGTAAGACTAGTAGACTAGTGAGCCGTCTAAACACCACAGGAAGCCTTTCTGACAGGCCCAGTTCTGGTGTTCGCATGTGATGTCTGTATGCCAAGACCTTTATTTATGTCAATGTCTTTTGCGTGACCATTTTACAATGGCTCAAGCGACGTCTTCTGTCATCAAAGGTAATCATGGTCAGACCATATCTTGAATAAGGTGCAAAATCTACCAAGAGAGTACAGGAGTTTTTGCAGAAGGCCTTAACATGGCATTGTCCTAACTGAATGTCATTGCCGGGAGTGGCAGCAATGGGCTCAAGACAACCTAGCAAGGCACATGAGGTCTGTAGTATTCAGTGATGAGTCACGGTTAAGCGTCTCAAATGCCCGCAGCCTTGTCCGCCTATAAAGACAACGTTTCAATGTTTTGCACGTAATTGTATCTTGATATAATACCATTTTGGTGGGGGAAGTGTAATGGTATGGGTGGCCATTAACTACACATTTCGTATTGATTGGGTCATAATCAATGGCAATCTTACCGCTCAGCGGTACGGTAATGAAATTTTAAGGCCCATAGTTCTAACGCCGCTTTACGAAAAAATGGGCGCACATACCAAGCTACATGTTGCGTAACCTGTGCAGTTCTATGGCACGCCAATTGCGAGCAATCATCCAAAGTCAAGGAGGGCATACTCAATACTAACTTTTTTTAAGGGGGTTGTGTATCTGTTAAGTAATTTAAAGTCACAAAATGCATTATGAATTTCATGAAATTACACAAAAGTGTTTAAGAATCTCTACTGTTTCAACTTGTATATGTCATAACTATCTCCAGCTTGGTACAAAAAATATGAAGAATCAAAGTAAGCTGAGGCGTTTCTTTTTGTTGTCGGTATATACATATATATAATGCTTGCTTGAAGGTATCATTCATGTTGCTTAGTTAGTTCATTTTTGAGTTTTGGTTACAGCTGACCTTTAAAACAAGTGCTTTATTGTAACATGATGATGCTTGCTTGAATGATTAAATGACATGTTGCTTATTAAGTTTTCTTTTAAGTTTTTGGTTACAGCAGACCTTTTGAACTTGTGCTTTTTTGTAACATTATTAAGTAGGATGCTTGCTTGATTGTATCATGTTTAAATGTTGCTTGATCAACTTTCTTTTTGAGTTATTAGAATCAGCTGACCTTTAGAAAAGATAGTTTTCTGCAATATAATTTTCTATAAGACCTCTTATGAGTTGTCCTTTGTGGCTTTAAGGAGTTCATGGTGATGGACAAGGCCCCTTGTATGATTGTAGGAGGGGACTAATGATTGTAAGAGGAGTTTCTGAAACTCGGTTTATCTAGCAGTTGTAATGTTGCTGGAGCTATGGTATCACATACTTATTTCCATGTGAAATGAGTTGTGGATCCAGAAAGTCTGTAACAGTCATGTCACCATATAACATATACTTATGTTGGGTGCTGTAAAACCAGAATTAACTCACTCTTTGAGTTATTGGTTTCAGCTGACCTTTCAGAGGTTAATTCAAGGGCGCAGTGGCGTAATGGGTATGGTGTCCGCCTTGCCTTCAGGAGGTTGTGGGTTCGAGCCCCGAAGGGGGCCTTTCTCCTGCCCTTCATTTGTTGACACCAAGTACTGGTTCTACCCAGGAAACGGACTCGAAAGTGTTTCTACAAGCCATAGGCTTTCAACATAATCGAGCTAAAATAAATAAGTTTGAACTAGAGGTTAATTGGTATACAGTTTTGCAAGAAAACCTGAATGGGGTCTATATAGATTTTTTGATTTACCTTGATACTGATGGCATTCATGAGACTCAGCTCGTAAATTTTATTTAAATTTTAAATAAATAAATGTTAAACCAAAACTGACCATTTGATATTGGAGTACAAAAGAAATTCCAAATTGACTACATGATATTGGAGTAGCAGAGAAAAGCTGTTAACAATTGTAAAATTGGTACCACCTACCCAGGAAATGCCAGAGGAAATAGAGTTATATTGGTATTGTTTTGTATTTATGTTTTACACCAGCTTCAAGAACATTTCACTTATATTTATTATATTAAGGCTTTCTGTTAATCTAACCTTGCTCTTGAGCTTAAGGTGTAAGCTTTAGCAGTAGCAACCAGCAACTCTGTAAGTAACTAAGATCATTTCCACTTAAAAAAGCAGTGGGATACAAGTGGCATTATAAAGTTGTTGTGAAAAAAACACTCCACAAGGAGGCTGGGACTAGAATTTCAAATCAGATTCCCCTTGGATTTTAAGGGGAGCAATGTTACCCCTATACCAATGGGCCTTGCCAGTGGGTTGCATTAGTAAGAACCATAGTTGCAGTGATATGAGGCAGGTATATTACCATAGGACTGCTTGTTTACCATTATGCTATGAGGTTATTAAAAAAGTTATAGAAGGTCAAGGACACACTGATAATTGTTGTATCAAGTACATTTATAGTGAAGACAAAGATATTATTATTACTTATGCAGGTTTCATCTTTTTCACGGCCCAGATGAGACCACCTGTAACCCTGGGAGTGCCATATTTTGATATCTTCCGTTTTTTACAGATAAGTTCATTATACTTTGTTAAGGAAATTTCACAGCACAAAATTATAAACAGTGCAGATCCAGAACACATTTCCTTCATGTTTCCATCATTCACAAATATCACCAATTATAGTTATTAATCAGAAGACAGATGAATTCATATATATCTTGTTCACTTCACTCTTTATCCCACATTTAAGCACCTTTTGACACCTTTGCAAACAGAGTAGACCCAGATCAGGCAGCTCTTTGAAAAAGAGTAGACCAAGATCAGGCAGCTTCCATAGGATCTACATGATCAGGGTCTACTCTGTTTGCTTAAAGAACTTTTTCATAACATTCAGATTTGGTGTTTCCCTTATCCTAAGTATTTTTTCTTTTTATCTGATTATAGCATTTGATGTTTTGGTCTAGAAATGGCCTGTGGAGGAAAGGGTTGATGATGCAGAGTATGGGTTGTATGCTTGTGAATCTTTTGCTACAAGTAAAAAAAAGTAAAGAATACTTTTTGACCTTGGAAAGTCGTCAGTTACTTTGGGAAATGGCTGGTATTGACTGGTTAATATTTGACTAAGGGGCATGATAAAATTAATTGACTGATTTCATAATGGAAATTTTTCTTGAAGTAGCGAGATTAACCACAAAACAATTCTATATAATAAATCTGAGCTTTCCAATTAAAAAGGGGCAGCCAAACAAGGAACATAAATTAAAAAGATATAGAACAATTTGAAAGTAATCCTGTAGAGCAATATCTAAGTGGAGTTAATTATACTCCCAATTTTCCTAAAGAATAAATCAAACAAAAAATTCTCAAACTTTGGAAATTCTTCCCTATTTTATACATGTAAATTTTTTTGAAAATCTTTCTCGATCTTTTTTTGGTTCAGATAAACTAAATGTACTTATTAAATTCTTTCTAAGCTATATATTTAACCTTCACTGTAACAAGCTATTTTTAAAAAGTAGTCAAAATAATATTCAGCTGGCATGTGGTAGGTCGGTAGTTCTGCCTGGGTGCACGCTGTGCCTGAAATAGTGTACAGACGTACCCCGGGGTCTTCCTCCACCTGTAATGAGCTGGACATGGCGATATGACTGAAATACTGTTAAAGCGACATTAAATTC
>JAULCC010624068.1:0-10158 GCA_032358795.1 Nuttallia obscurata
CTGTCCTCATACAGCTCTTGTGTTTTAACCTTCTTATGTTCCATTGTAGATTTTGACAGAAGAATGGTAACGAATGAGTTGATGAGGAAGCCTAGCGTTGTTGTAGTTTTATATGTAAGAAGTACTGTGTATTGTCTTCAGTTAATGAAGTTTGATTGTCATTTTCTTTCTTTTCACACAGCCAGGTGTATGGAGAGCTGTAGACTCTGATGATGCCATGACAGTACGAAGGCTAATCAACCAGTGGTGCTCTATCAGCATTATGAAGGTAAGTTGTTCAAAAATATCATTGAACTATCTTTGTCCATTTTCTGTCAATATTAAATCCATTGAAATTTGCTATTTCTTTGATGGAACATTGTTAGAAAGTGTTTTAAATTCTGACTTAAAATACTGATAGATTAATTGCTTTTCATTTAAAAATAGAAAAGTTTTGATAATATGGGATGCAAAAGACTTGCCATTAAGGAGTTTTATGCTACAGTCAATGTAGCCTGTAAAAGAGTTAGCTATAATCAATATAAGCCTGTAGAAAAGTTGCATATTTTAAAAAGTTTTATAAACTTATAGATTTAATTTTGTAGGATGGTCTCTCAGTGTTACAGCTGGCATTTAGCAAAGGGACAGAAAATATTATCAGAGTGATATCAGGAATTGGGCCTTCTATGGTAGGTTATAGCTGTTTATTCAACATCTTTAAGACACAGACTGTCAGTGTCCGAGATTGTAAAACTTTCTTTAGCAGACTTCTTTTCTGGGGACTGTGGTCTAGTGGTAAGACCCAGGCCTCAGGATCAAAGGTTCCTGGGTTCAAATCTATCCCAAGCTGTTAGATTTTTCTGGGCAGAAAATTACCAGTAATCCCACATGTGCCTCACTCTTCCCAGGTGTATAATTAGGTACCTGTGAAGGTGTAAGTCAATGTGCCGTGGCTGCAATCTGCCCCATCTATTAAAAGCTGACTTACAATCTTATGATCGGGACAACATTATCGTGTAAAATACCTTTGAAGGTATGTCCAATGTAAAAAGAGTGCTAAATAAATGTAGTACGTACATTATTATTACTATTTTCAAGAAATGTATGACTGATTGCCTAAAATATATCACATGATGCATTTTTATTTCAAAAAATGGAAATGTAAGAAAAAAAATTGAGCTATAAGAGGAGTCCATGCTCAAGGAATTTTGTACCAGTAATCATAAATCCTGTTGTCTATATACCTGTAATAATCATCCCTACCAGTCTAGTATTCTTGGATAACTCAGATATCCAATTTAATATTATTTCAAGTTTACACATTGCAAATGCATTGTTAATATTTCATAAATACATAGGCTAGATGAGTAACCACCTGTAGATAACCTGTAGTTGTTTTATTATGGACTAATTTGTATCAGCCAAATTATAAGCGAAGGTATCATTGTAAACAGCAGTCTACCTGCCATACAGTTAGTGGACATTCCATATTTGTTATCTGAATATTTTAATTTTAAGAATAAAACCTTAGATTTTTTTCCAGTTATTTCATCTAAAATTTTATCTTAAAATGGCAGTATTTTACTGGGATGAATATCAGGGTTTACACAGCACTGTTTATCATGTTTTAGTCATGAACTTCTTCATAGCAGTTTTACAAGAAAAAGCTACATCAAAAATGATTATTGATAATAAAATTGATACTTTTAGATGATTTATCTTACATGAATATAAAATGCTTGAAATGTTTCTAAAATGCAAACTCATTAAATCAGGTATACATACAAAAAAATAACATCAAATAAGTGTAAGTATTCAAAAGAGATGCTGCTTAATTTTTTTGCCTGATTGGGCAACTGTGATGTGAATTCCTTTTAAATGTATAATTTATATATTCAGGAGCTTGGACATGCAGTTTTAGCAGGGGACAGAACTCTAGTCAGGAAAATACTTGGGTCGAAGAGTAGATACAATGTTAACCTGAAAAACATGGTGAGTGAAAATTAAAAATATTGCAAAGCAATGTAGATCTAGACCAGCGGTATCAATAGCATCACCCAGGTCATACAGCATAGGTAGTGCACCTCTAGTTAAAGTCCTTGCCTTGCCATAATTTCTGAGATATTTTAGATGTTAAGTGTGTAACAAGTAACGACTCATGCAGGTCCTCTACCAAGTTTTTTCATAGTTCTTGATGATTTAATAGCATAAGGTCTCTTTTCTAATTTCTCAACTGTAATGATTTAATCTTAAATCTTTTATCTTGGTCACATATAAATGAGCGATACTATATTTCTGCTTGTATGTGAGTGTGCTTAGAAATACTAGTAGCTGATTCACCTACATTTTTAACCAGGTTTCTTTGAAATTTCTGATTAGTAGATTGACAAACAGTAAAACAAGGCAATATGTTTCCTTCAAAAGATGTTGAAAGATGGTTTAGTTTCAGATCTGAAGGTACTGAACATAATTATATTGGTTCAAAACAACATAAAACTTCTTATGTCAGATTATGATGCCATCTTTGTTTATGAACCAGAATCTTAAAGCATAGCAGTGTGCTACACGTAGAAAAGGGGTTTCAGCGACCTGGAGGCGTGATGTCATCTCTTAGAATTTTACCGGTGAATTTAAATAAGGTTATGATTAACTGGGAAATTACTATACTGATGGAAAAGCATATAAGAAAAGCTGTTTGTACATTTGCCAGATATATATTAAGCCACATACATTGCTGCTGTAATTAAGCTGATAAACACATTATCAAGCTGAACTTCTTGTAAGCATCTGGACAGGAAGGTTGATTCAGAGTGTTTTTGACTTTAATATTTGAACTGAATCAAAGTATTTATATCCACATAGTTACTGATGGATAGCAATTTCTGTGTTACCCTCATAAGTATATAGCATACATTGTAATACCCTGCATTTTATAGGGGGACAGAGGGGCCAGTCCACTCTATTATGCTCTTTGTCAGAATGATAGAGAAATGGTAGACTTACTGCTCGAGCATGGAGCCAGACTGAACCTAGCTATGGAAGGAGAAAATGAGGTAAGTCAAATTAACAAGGTTGATTTTTTCTGTGTTAAGAGAAAAATAATAGTCATTATCAACTTGGCAAATGTTTGTTTTGAGAAAACAAATGACATGATTTCATAGAAAAGATTCTAAGGGACAGAGCCTTGATGAAAATTGATATGATAGAAAAGTAACTTAGTTGCTTCGAGAAAAAGGTTTAATCAGATTCATTGATGTTATTGGTACATCTGGAATGACTTATTGTGATGCACATGTAACTGGTACAACAACTTTTTTTTAAACTTCACTAAATATGCCATCTATGGCTAGTAGATGTCCCAGGCAGAGGGAAGTTGATACTGAGAACTCTTCTGTAGAGCTCTCTGGTTCTTATATCTGAACAAAGAATAGACTGACATATGGGGGGACTGAAGCCCAGCTGGTCAGTATATCCTGATAAGACAAACCAGCCATAATGCTAACCTGAATTCTGAGCAACAAGGCGGGAAAGCCATTACTTCCTATTATAAAGTCTCTAGTTGGCTAGGCCTGGGATTGAACCCGCAACCTCCTATACTGGAAGTGGATGCTCTACCATTAAGAAAACTGATTATGTTAAAGCTTGTTGTTTGATTCTTTCAAACTGATACTACAAGTATATATTAAGAAGATATTGGCAATTTCAATATTCTGTATGCATGTTGGTCCAAAAAATTTTTTATTTTCTTGAGGATGACCTCATCAATGACTATTCGGATTGATATATTCCAAATAAATAAAATGAATTAAATATTGAACATGAGAAAGAGTCTATGAACAAGAAAGTTTTAAAAATATGGACACTTGCTTCATTTATCTGAACTTTTAATTTTAACCCATAGCCATTGGATGTTTTTATTAGATGGAGTTACCCCTATACATGGCTGCCCTTTCCAGACAACCCCAGATTGACCCAGACCTGTTGAGACACACCATCTCCCAAAGTCCTGTCCCTGTGGACCAACTATATTATCAGGTATGTAGATATGTGATCATAAATTTGGGGTTTGATGATGATAATGCTGAGGATGATGATATTCTACAGATTTTTTAAGTCTCGCAATTTTGGCTCATATGTGACATTTCAAGTTTTTATTGATGGAGAAAGATTAAAGGCTTGGAATTCACCAACGTGTCCTTAGACTTGAAACTCAAGAATAGTCTCCACTTCAGCTGTTGCCAGAATGGTAGATGCTGGGAGCCATACTACAGGATTAGAGATTATTCTTGAGTTTCAAGACTAAGAATGTGTTTGTGAATCCCAGTCCTAGGTAGAACTGCAGACATTCTGCAAGCTGGGTGGATAGCTTCCTCATATTTATGGCCTGAACACAACCCCACAGGAATGAAATGCCAAGATATCTTGTCAATGGCATCAACTACAGCATTACAAAGATAAAGATAATGGAATGATTGTTTTAACATGTATGGATTTAAAAAACTTTTGATATTTTTTCTTATGGTGTTTAGTAAGAGGGGATGCAGGTACCATTTTTAAGACTTAAACAACTTTTAATGTCCGCACAGAAATAAAACACTGCTTGTACTAGCAAGATTGAAAATTACCACAAATCTTCCACCTTGGACTGTCTTGCAGCACCATATGGATATAATGACATATATAGAAACAAACCTACATCTTTTTCATCATTATATATTTCCACTTTATCATGCAGGCTTAGTTATAGTTTATAGGTCTGACAGCTTATTTGTTGTGCAGGATGGTTTAGGTCAGAAAAGTTCCAAATAAACTGGATATAAAGGTAGTCCCATCTATTTCATTTTTAGCTTGACTATTTGAAGAATATGGAGAGCTATTACAGTCTCCCTTGCCTAGGCATTTGTGTCGGCGTTGCCACCTTGGTTAAGGTTTTGCATCAAGGCCTTTTCTCAGATACCATACTATACTCTTGCCCTGAAACTTCACAAACCTATCCGGGCTCATAACATGACTTTGCCAATCAAGTTCCATAACTTTTAATTGGATTTTGGATGAATTTTTTCCCCTTTTTGGACTTAAAAATTTGGTTTAAAGTTTTGTTTGCAAGACCTTTTCTCAGAGACTATATATACTTTTGCATTGAAACTTAAAACATGTATCGGAAGTCATAACATGACCTTGTGAAACAAGTTAACCCTTTCCTCAGAAACTATATATGCATTTGCATTTGGAATTCACACATGTATCGGAGGTCATAACATAAACTTGTGAATTGAGTTCCATAACTCTTGATTGGGTTTTGGCTAAATAATTTCCCCCGTTTTGGACTTAGAAAATTTGGTTAAAGTTTTGCATGCAAGGCCTTTTCTCTGAAACCATGTATGCAATTGCCGTGAAACTTCATACACTTATCCAAGGTCATAACTTGACCTTGTAAACAAGTTCCATAACTCTTGATTGGATTTGGGCTGAATTATTCCCCATTGTTGGACTTTGAAAGTTTGATTAAAGTTTTGCCTACAAGGCCTTTTCTCAGAAATCATGTTTGCTATTGCATTTAAACTAATCACACATGTATTTGAGGTCATTACATCACCAAGTTTGACAAGTCCCATAACTCTAGATTGAATTAGGCCAGAATTAATTTCCCTTTTCAGACTTTTGCTTTGAGACTTTACACTCTTATCAGAAGTCATTACATGAACTTGTGAAACAAGTTCCATAACTCTAGATTGGATTTGGGCTGAATTACTCCCCCTTTTTGGAATTAGTAAGTTTGGTGAAAGTTTGCCTGCAATTAGTTAGTTTGGTTAAAGTAATGCTTGTAATGCATTTTCTCGGAAACCATGAATGCTATTGCATTTAAACTTCACACATATTTGTAGGTCATAACATTACCTAGCATGACAAGTCCCATAACTCAAGATTGAATTTTGACAGATTTATTTCCTGTTTTTGACTTCGAAAGATTGGTAAAAGCTTTGTGTACCAGGCCTTTTCTCAGAAACTATATATGCTTTTGTATTGAAACTTTACACACTTTTCCTAGATCATCACATGTCCTAATAGGACCATAACTCTAGATGATATTTTGAATGAATTATTCCCCCTTTGTGTCAAAATACCAAATAGTTGAGCTTGCTGTCTTACAGACAGCTCTTGTATTTCTTGCTGTATTTTGTTGTTTCAGGGCAAAAATGTGATATTTTACTGTATAGAGCACAATGTAGATGTGGAATTGTTTGAAGATATACTGAGGAGGTGTTCAGCAAGTGTTCTTACAGAGAGAATTCAGGTTGGCCAAATATTTTTTTTATCACTAATTTGAAGAATTAAAAGAAACAAGAATCAGTTCAAATCAATTCAAATATTACTTCCATAATCCAGGCCACCGGCCCATTATACAAAGAGTCATTTTTTAACAAGTCCTGAGAATGCTGTACCAGATAATATATAGGCTTAATACAGGCACAAGTCTACAATAGGTACATATTTCCACTTTTAGAATTCGAAAAACTATTCTAGCAATGCTAGTAGTCAGTTTATAAAATTTGTATAATATGTTTTAGTCCAAAACCACCAAGACACTTTGTAACTTTACAGTGCTAATAAAGACACATTGTAAATTAATATTTTAACAAAGACACATTGCAACAGTGTATGCTGATAAAGTCGCATTACAACTTTACATCCTTATAAAGACACTGAAACTTTACAATGTTCTAAAGACACATTGTAATTTTAAATGTCTTTAAAAACATATTGCAACTTTATATGTTTACAGAGAAACATTGCAATATTTGACAAATAATTTCATGTATTAATAAATAGCAATATGGACATAACTTTTCTGCATTCAACAGATTCGTTAAATGGATACTGTTTTCAGTTTTAAGAAGTACATTTGAATCAGATGAAACTTTTGTTGAATGATTTGTAATAAACCTCCTGAATTCTAATCATTAAGGAATACCGTGATCATTAGATATGAAATGTAAGTTTTGTGTTGTGTTAATAAATATTTACTGAAAACTTTAAATGAGTATATTTCTGAAAACTGTAGTAAAAGTACTTGAAATTGGAGAAAATTCTTTCTTTCTGTTGCACTTAAAAAAATTGCTTTCCTTTTTGTAGGAAAACTTAGATGCCAGAGACTATGCAATGAAATTTGGAAAGATGGAGTATGCTGACAGAATAGACAAGGTAATCCTTATCCAACTTATTAGTCTTAAAAAAAATAAAACACCAAACAAACAACTAAAATAGATTGACAAACTTATCTTGACCATCTTGTGTTTATTATATTCTTTATTATCTCCCTTTATCACCCTTTGAAAGTCAATAAACTTGTCTTGACAAATTTTCTTTTCGTTCTGAATTAAGAAGTTACTAAAATTCAAGCATTCTAGTAGTTAGGACTTTTTTGGTTTTCAGGATTTCTGATTTCTACTACAAGGTGTTCTGATTCTAATGAAACTTCCAAAATCAGGCTTCAAAGCTATAAATTTCATGACAGTAGCATTTTTGTCAAATATTCAGAGGGCTGAAAAATAAAAAATACATTCCTGGTTAATACAGGGTATTTCAATAATTTAGTAGTGAAAATAGCATCACACACTTGGCATGCTGACCTTGAACTTCATGGTTTATTTTTTTTCTTGTATCAACTTTCTTGATCTCTTTTAAGTAAAAAAGCATAATTTTAGGTTACAGGAAAGTTTCAATTTCGCTTACAGAAGCTTTTAATTTATTACAGGTTGTTTTACCATTATGAAGTTACGAAAAAAGAAGGAACATCAAATTGTTCTTTAACATTTTGGGTTTATTTCTCTGATTATCTCCCTTCATTAAAATATATGATCTAAATGGACAATTTTTCAGACCTAAACAAAATTTATTTTTTGCTTTAAATAACAAAATCATCAAAAATAACAAGAAACCCACCAAAAAAAAGAAAATTGAAAGTAAGGTTTGCTAAAAAACGTATGTTTTTTAATGCAGGTTGTCCTACAATGGTGCAGTGATGAAGATGGTATAGCTCACAGGAAAGTTCTCTCTCTCCATGGCTTCAATTTTAATCCATTATTATTGAAAGATCAAACTTCACCAGTGTCTAACCATGTTGTAAATTTCTTCATACAAATACCCAGATATGAGGTAAGTCTGATTTAGTTTAGTTCAAACTCATTTGTTGAATTTCAATTTTTCCTATGGCTTGTAGAAACTTTTGATTTGGGCTAGTTTTCACAATATGGCTATATGGAAGACTTAAAATCTTCGCCGCAAAAACTGCATGCCCAATTTTAGAATAGTTTATCAATATGATCCTTAGGTGACCTTTATTAAATTCCTTCAAGTCATGTTGATTAGCAGAAAAACATGGCCACCAGTGGAGCAGGGCTAGTTTTCACTCTATGGCTATATGAAAGACCTTGTAAATATTCTCTACAAAAACTGCATGCCTAACTTCATCATAATTTCTCAGAAATAAGCTTAAGGTGACCGTTTATCAAATTCCTTCAAGCTTTGATTCAAATGGTGACCCTGTATAGGGTTCTTTAATTTGTATATGAGAATTTCAGGTGAGCGATTACAGGACCATCATGGTCCTCTTAATTATCTGAATCTATTGTGTATGGAAATCCAAAACTACTTCTTTCCAACATTTTAGATATTGATTTCATCTTGTTTTCAATGGACAAAATAAGTTGTCACAACTCATGATTAAATTTTACAGGCGTGCAAGTCCCAGCTGCGTGAAGCTGTGGAGGAGGAAGATCTGGCCACAGTCAAAGAGATACTTTCCAAAGATTCCTGGGCGGGGCAGGGTATGGAGGCTTGTCTGGCCAATAGCAGGTACATATAAACCATCGGTGGAATTGAATGTAATGAAAATTAAACACATTATTTTACCTCATTTTGGAACAAATGGTTTGGAAACAACTTTATCTCATATGATTTACAGTATTAGATAATTCAAAAAAAAATATATGGAGTGAAGAGTGAGTGAGTCACTTCCCTTGTTAAGGTTTTTTCCATTAATTTAGTGAGTTGTTAAATGTTAAAAATTAGCTTGATGACACTATATGAGTTTGCTTATTTATTAAATATCTTGAAGATTTAATACCTCAAAAAAAGATCTCTTGTATTTGAAATAATCATCTGTTAAAAGAGGGGTAAGTGTGTATGGGGATGATGGGTGGGGGATACAGCATACAAACACAAACACCATACTTTGTTTATAAGTCTTTTCTACATATATTTAATATATCTATTCTGTTTAATAACATTTCAGGGTGGTTGGGGATGGTCAGCCTCTCTTACATAAAGCTGTACTGAGGAACCATGTTGACATTGTCAGAGAAATATCACTGTGTCTGTTTCACAGGTGTAAAAAGAAGCTGGACACAATAAGGGACCAGGTGTGGTGCTGTTATTTTTGTATATAACCTCTGTCAAAATTATTTCTCTGATATCAAAGCCTTTAACTAACTCTACTGTAGTCAGAAAGTATTCATAAAGCTCCTTAGTAGAAAACTAAGATAATTCCTAAATAAATTTCTTATTTTCAAAAAAAGTTATAGAATGCAGTTATTTCTAAAAGTTATAGATTTTTAGTAGGTATTGTGATGGATGGGCATTCCAGCATCCATTGTTTGTTGTATGTGGTAAGTCCACAATTTGTTTAAACAGTATCTCCTCTGAAACCACTGAATGGAAGTTGATTAAACTTGGCTGGGATATTCCTTGGTTGGTCCTCTTTCAAAATTGTTCAAAGAATTCCTTGACGAACTCTTGTTGTCATGGCAACAGAAGTGAAAACTTTAAAAATTGTCTTCTCAAAAACTGCTGGTCCAATTTCTCCATAATTCCGTGGAAAAGATCATCGGGTGGACATCTACCAAAATTGTTCAAAGAATAATGATATGTCAAAAAAACATGGCCACCAGGGGTGAGGCCAGTTTTCCTTATGTACCTATATAGAAAACTTTAACAATTTTCTTGTCTGAAACTACTGGTTCAGTTTAAATTAATTTCACAGAAATGATCATTGGATAGACATTTACAAAAATTGTTCAAAGAATTTGATTCTTGGCAGAACTCTGGTTGCCATTGCAGTGTTCCCACTACATTTTTTCTTGGGGGTGGGGGTGGGGGGTTGTTCCCACTACATTTTTT
>JAULCC010624090.1:0-10157 GCA_032358795.1 Nuttallia obscurata
TAAAGAATTAATGGAATTAAATTATTTTGTGCCAACAATTAATTATATTTACCTTTCGAAAAGTGTGTAATTGAAAACTTTGAAGTTCGTCATATACAAGCAGCATTTTATGGTTTGTTCTAGAACACAAACAATTTGTTTCAGCCGCTAAAATTCATAGGATTGAAGAAACTGTATATAAAATTAACAACCTTATGTTTGAAATGAAAACAAAAGATGATTAGAATCGAAAACAAAATAGAAGAATGTTCCTATACATGAGAACATATTCATTACATTAAATTTTACTTCAAACAGTTGTAAAATTTCATTAAGTATCTATGTGCTGTAATGGCAAATAAGATATATATATATGTGTATATATGTTATGGTATGTTATGGACTTGACCTTAACTAGTGTGTGGGAAATGTCAGTGAAGCAAATGCATGCACCAACACTATATGCTGTACATGTTCTTGGCTTTTGGATAAAACGGTACAATGACATTTGGAAGGAAGCAAGAAGAATAGTCGAATTTAGCGTGTTGCTATTTGATCTTCAGTTATGTCATAGGTGTAGGCTATGCCTTGTCCCACTGATCGGCTTGCATTGATCAGAAAACTTGTGTAGGACAACCTCGTGCACGGAATCACACAAGTTTTCTGTGCCTTACGTAACTTATACAAAAAACACTTTTAAAATAGCTGTTCCAATACTTGCAGAATTTCTGAGCCGACAATAAACATTACTGTTATAGAAACCAATTTCACTGTTTCTATTTGTTACCGAGTTAAACCAATAAAACACATAACTGTTACTATTACTATTAAAATGGACAAGTAAACATCTATCTGCGGGGGGCCTCCGTGGCCGAGAGGTTAGAGTCATTGACTTGCAATCTATCAGCACCTCACCGCTGTCGTTTCGAATCCCGGTTTGGGCACTTCGGATTTTTTAAGTGAGGAAGCCTTCCAACTGGCTTGCGGTAGGACAATGGTGTTAACCGGATGCACTCTGTACCTTTTATAATGTAAAGAGGTCTCCCGGGGTCTTCCTCCACCTGTAATGAGCTGGACATCGCGATATGACTGAAATACTGTGAAAGTGACGTTATATTCCAAATAAACAAACAAACAAAACATCTATCTGCATGTACGTAACTTAAATTTTATAACGAAATTACACCTATATGATAAATAGTTCATTCTTTTGAAAATACCTTTGTAAATGTTTGCTAGTTATATGAAATTATTAATTTTAACAAAAAAACACCGACTCAAAAAAGAAACTTTACACTTTATTTCATTGAATAGTCCTTTTCCTGACATACATACTGTTGAAAGGTTTACACCTGATTGAAAAGTATCAGAGGTGTTATCGATTATGCTATCGCTTTCAAAATTACCTGTGCATCTATAGCAACAGGCGCTGTAAATGTTTTCATTGCGTTGCACGTGCGCAGCAACACATGGTTCACTGAATATTTCTACAAAGACATTGAACCTTTAACTACTTCGTACAGATACAAAATAACTTTTGTTTACAAATCAATTGCATTTAAAGATGACACGTCTCTCTGAAGATCAGATAAATCATGTTATCGGTATACTACTGGTGGGCAGGGCGATAAATCAAGTTGCTTGTCAGTTTCACTTCTCTAGTTAGACTATTCATAGTCTGTTGAATAAGTACAATGCCTCTGAAATTGTCAGATATCGTCCCAGATCAGGCCGTACATACGCTATAACGCTATGCACAGATCGCTCTCATGTTTACTTATCTACGTAATCGGTTTTTGCCGGCAACGGTTACTGCACACCGTTACGGGGTCCATGCACAGACGATCATAAACCGTCTTAGGCAGATTCAAGTTCCTTTACGTGCCCGTCGTCCAAAATGCACTTTTGTTAGAATGACAAGGTATACCAAATGTTCTCCTACAGTGTTACCTCAATTCAGTGAGACGACATATTCTCCTATCGAAAAAACGGAGGTCATATTGGCTACTCAAATGATTAATGACCTCTTGATGCACTTTAAGCCGTATCTATCTTTCGCTTCTAAAAGTGTTTAAAACATCAATTTCTAAATTCTTTATTTTGACCCACTTGCACTAAATTAATTAAAAACCGGTTTGTTTAAAAAGGCACCAACAGTTTTCAAAACATATAAATTTTCACTCAGAGTTTGATTTATACCATATTATACATTACAATCGATATTTTCTTTTAAATACAGTTAAACGTTAAGTTTTTGGGACAGTGAAGTATATGCTTATAAAAATAGTAAAAGCTTAAGGAGTATATTAATGGCGCCAGAAAAAAAAATATATACTAAATAATATGATTCGAACAAAGGAGTATTGTTTTTGGTTGGATTGGTACAGTTAATTGTTTTGTAAAACATTCTAACTCAACATATGTATGAGCATACTATTTATACTTAATCCAGGTCATATTTTGTCAACCAAACAATTTGCTTGAAAAAAAAAATTAGGAAGTGAATACTTCCATTTTAGTGAAGGTAGATGTTTAAAAAACACCCAATGTGCGCCTAGGTGTGCCGGTGTAGAACAAGAATTTGAACCACTGCTTAACACTGGCTTGATCGTAAGAGGCGACTTACAGGGTTTGTACATGAATCTTGAATTTCCATCTCTGATTCTCCAGCAGGTATTAAGTTGTTAGATCCATACCCCCATATATTTATCTGCATGTAAATGAGATGTGGATCCAACAAGTAGTTTTCTTGAATGGCGCCATATAAACTTACAGTGCTGCGGTGCCGTAAAACCCAACTCAACTCAACTGTTTAAAGGCACAACTTTCCCTACCCGGGGAGGGAGAGTTTCCGCCAAATTCAAATTTGGCAGTTAGTACTTTTTTTTTCAAAGTCATAATTTTATCTGATCTTACATCTAAATGCTTCTACGGGTTAAGTTATATCGATTCAACATGCATGCAAAGTTTTATATACACATGCTATGTTTTGAAGGTAAAATTTGTACAAAAGTGTCCCTGACAAAACATGTTTGAAATTATTGGTAAGTTGTTCATAGTGTCATCTTGTGGTATTTATAGTCCTGTTGCCGCCTTTTATGTTGTCACTTACCATTTTAAAAAGCACTTTATAAGAACACAGAAACCAAGACATATTCTGTAATACAAGTTAAAACTCAGGCTAATTTATTATTTTCGATAGTTGTACATGTTTTGCGTTCTCACTGCTCGAAATATTAAATACAAAATTTGAAAAAAACTTCCACTTGTCGATTAAATCTTCCAAAATATCACACATATTAAAATCTCAAAGAATGATGATAGCAATGGACAAAATTTAAGACACATTATTAATTGACTGTAACATGTCTAAAACCTTCATAAATTTTATTGTGTTAACAAGCACAGTTATAACAACTATTCAAATATAAAGGTCCATTATCCAGTATACATGGATTCATTTGTCAGAGTTTCAAGGGAAACTACTACCACATATATATCATGCATGGGTGGATCTGGTTTTCTCAAACAGCAAAGTTCGCATGGATATCCCACTCCATACTAGTTTTACGAAAATACAATGGCAATTGAAGACTCTATCGTGGACGGACGCCACGCAATGACATAAGCATTTAGGCAGTTGAGCAAAAAATGGGTATAACTCTGTCAAATATTACATTGATCAACAGAATGTGGTGAAATCACGACCTTTTTGTTGTAAACAACAAATGTAAACGTTGAAGAAGAAATGTATAAAAATTCAACGTATAGCCTACTATGAGATTTTATGATACAATTCCATTACGAAAGGGTCATAACTTTATAAATATGACGTTGAATTGCATAAGTTGGCAGTTGTGATAAGCAATATAATTTGTAAGTTTGTAGAAAAATGTTTATAAATGGGAACAGTATAGCCACCGTTATATTTAAGTGACGCACGGACAGACGGCAGGACGGACAAAGTGATCCCTATGTCATTGGACTTTCTTCAAAAGGGCGACACAAAAACATTTATGTAAAATAAACCTCTATATAAAAATCATTCGTAACAAAACAAGAGATGTTCGTAAGACAACGACGCGCCCGGCAACCACCCTGCTTGAAAGAAGAAAGTTTCATTGAAGTGCATCAAGTAATTACTGAGATATGGCCTCCTTTTGTAGTTACGAGCAAAATTTTAATCTGAATTTTTAAGTCAAGGAAGGCATTTAACACATTTATTGCATTAAATAAGTAATATATTAGGAATGTTATTTAGGGGATAACCGCGCCGTCCGTGAAGATTTGCCGATGTATATCGGTGGTTTATATGTCGCAAATTTAGTTTTACATGCGACGCGTTCGTGGAGCATGTAAAACGTCGGCAAATCAAATGATTGCTCAGAATAATATTGTATATTGAGGAAGAGAGTTTCGAGTTTGATTGAATAACAAGCTTGAACCAAAACGAAACAAGTTTTGTCTCAATGTCAAAAGAGAATAATTAAACACCAGTTTCGTCGTATACTATACAATAAGGCGTGCGTAGTTTAACATCAGAAATTTTAACTGAACTTATTCAAGTTATAATTCCATTAAACCCAACATTCACAATATCATATTATTATAAAATGTTTTTTTTTATAGTAACTGTTTTACTAAAGTATGCAATATGTAAGTCTAAATGCAAAAGTAAATGTTTAGTTGTCTTCATCACTGAATACATGATTTCGTTGCTAGTGTTGCTATTTACCCTTTGGCGTCATAAAATAACCTAATTTTACTATACAATACACCTTAATACTTATAATTCACTTACTTTTTCAAACGGCTCATTTGAGTCAGTAAAGTTATAGTTTATTCTTCGGCAAAAGGTAAATAGTAAAATATTTTGTTAAATGTCAATTCCAATTGTCAACAATAGGGTTCGTATATATTTAAAACATTTCTTTTAGTTCTGCAGATGCTTCAGTAACAATGACTGTATCATTTTCCTATTAGATTGTTTATAATTTATCAAATGTTATAATCATATCATCATTATTATGTTTAATACCGTATATTTATTCATTGTTATGACCTAATTATATAACTATAAATTACATGTATGTAAATTATTCAGATAACATAAAAATAAGAGTGATGATAAATTGTCATGCGGATGTACTCCAAACCTACTTGGAAAATAGTTGAACTTATTACCTTTGACGCTTACACATGACTTTGTTTGGGTGTATACACTTTTAATCATATCTAAACACTTACAATTGGTGTTGTAATTATTTAATTCTATCCATAACATTCTTCTTAATACGGTATCGATTGCACATTTCAAATATATGAAGGCACAACATTGTTAACAAAGTGTACCGTATTGCTACTCACCATATTCGTCGTTTTCCATCATGACGGCAGTAGATGCTAGCCGACAGATTACATAATTTCCGTGCGTGTCATATCATCTGAAAAGATAACATATCAGACATTCATTAACGTATAACTGCATTTAGTGAAAGAGTCATACGCTTACGTTAATTCGTTTCAGTGTAAACACGTCCATTAGCCCTAGCTGGCAGAAAGTGACGTAAATCAAACAAACAAAACAAATTCAGTGTAAACCCATCGATGATTATAAAACTAGATTTTTCTCACGCCATAAATATTACGATTACAGTTTAGACAAACATGGTAAGGCTTAAAATGTACTTGAAAGTGAAAGAATCCCAAAAGACATTGATGAAGTAATTAGATATGGATTATAAATATGTTGCTTTACATGAAGTCTTAAACGTTATGTGTTTTGAAAACATAGTATTAATACTCAAAACACCAGAGCTTTATTCAACGGGCAACCATCTAGTCGCAAAACGTTTTTGTTGGTTGAACAGTGCAATACAAATAGTAGCTAGCCATCGGAAACTAGTACTCGTTTACATGTCATCTTTAAACAGTCTATACAAGTAGAAACAATTTAGTTTGAAATACGTTTTCAATTAATTTAACGAAAGACAATTTTAGAATCTGTTCATGAAAGATCGAGTTTGCAATTAAACTGACAGACACACAAAAAAACATGCGTATTTTTCAGTTACATGAAATATCTTACTACTATCAGTTAAAAAAAGTTTAATATGTTAAAAAATAATTTATTTTGTTCTATTTAAGTGAAAATAGATTTCCAGATTGTTTTTTACAAAACTCTATGAATGAATTAAAAACAGCTATAATTTATAAACAAGAATGTTGCCTTACATATTTAAAGTACTATTGTTATATAGGCAGCTTTTTGTGAATTATTTACTTGGTTCAATATTGAAAATGATGCCTATTGATAAAGAGCATTTGTTTACCTGTAAGATTTATATTAAGAAATTTAAAGAAGTTGAAACTAGAAATTCATAGAATGATAGAAGCAAGTATTGAGATTAATTTTAAAAAGTGCTCAGGAACTTTCAACAACGGTTTTAAAAGAACATCAAACACGATCAGGATAATTAAGGATATTAGGAACTGAATTTTAGGTATTTATACTTTATTTTAATTTTTCAATTTTGAATATGTAAATTTTGGGAAAATTGTTGCTGCTTTTTCTTTGTTTTACCTGATTTTTTAAATCCAGAACTTTATGCTTGAATATATTTATATGGTGGTTACGTCGGCAATAAATAGATATCCGTGCGTGGTTCGTGCTGCTTGTGCATGATCGCAAGTTTACTGTCTAGGTTACGGAAATAGAGCATTATCTCTGGTATATTAAATGAAGATTCTGTCTAAATTGTTGTAATTTTTGTGGCCTAGCGGAAACTATCCTGCACTCCAAAACTAGAGATTATAAGTTCGAACCTCCATCACAACAAGTTCTTTTTATATTCATTTCTTGGATTTATTTTTTAAACAAAATATCTATGCATCCAAAACATACGAAAACATCATATATCATACATACTATATTTTCAATACAATTCAGAAATGAATTGCCTTTTTAATATTTTTCATCAGATTCCTTTCATGAGGATATATTAAATATGGCTTTTGGGGTACAGGGTTATTTGTCAACTTTTGTTTATATTCTTGCTGAATATGTTACTTAATGACATGAATGCAATAAAAAGGTCTAAAATAGAATGATATAGAAAAAAGAGACAAGTTACACAAGAAAGCAATCAGAAATGAAAAAATATAAATCTAATTTTCTAAATTATTCACTAAGAGAATTAACAAACACTGAACGGAAAATTTAATTAATCACATGTTGAAAAAAAGAAGGCTTTTTGGTACGATTGAAATCAAGACCACGCGACTGAACGGTTTAGCGCTGGCCAGCTGTTATACTAATTGATCTATTATCTCTAACATGTACATATAACTATAATTGATACGCATATTAAAAAAAATAAGGTAATGCGCATTTTACCATTCCCCTCGTTAATGTTCGTTCCTGTAATTAATACATCGGTATTCATCGGAAATTTAAGCGGAAGAAACCGAAATGTATAGAAAGACAACTCGCTATATCATAATGCTATTGAAAGACGCCAGGTTTGGGCTAATAATTTCGGACAGTAGTTACGCCTAGCTCTTAACACTAAACCTACTATAGGGAAACGGAACGTTGCCAACGATGCAACATATATGTACTTCTACTATACCTGTCTTTGAGAAGTTAGAAGCTGTAATTCATTGAAGATATATTTTTCGAAATACCATGATTGCAAGTTAATTAAGTTGATGATCTCATATGAAATATTGACTGAGGACAGCTGACAGAAAGCAGCTCCACGAAACGTCCGTACCCCAAAAGAAACTCAAGATAAACCATCCACACATCCCTTCAGAAAAGCAAAGAACCATGCAGTACCCACCCGACGACAAACCAAGATCGTGTGACCGATAGTTCACAATATTGACACCGAAAAAAGCTTTCCCGAACAACATCAACACTCCGGAAAACTCTAAGTCCCTCCACAACATTCCACGAGCCTCCACATTATTCCATCAAACTCTTCAAGACTCTAAACAGAGACACCACAGGCAAACAAGTGCTCATTAACAATACACATCATTTCAAATATCTAAACAAGTAAATAATTCACAAATAAGCTGTCTGTAAACGATAGATATAAAGTTTTGTGTAACCATGGGAGTATATCTGCTGCACATCATATTGTTAAACTGTCATTATTCTAGAATGAAACGATACATTTTGGTTTAGCTTATTGCATATGCACGCCGTGAAATGTATGCACAATACTACAGGGAAACAGTCATCCTTTTCCTTAAAACAATGAAAGGCCGACTAAATAAATAATGTCTGTCCCAGCTTAGAAAATGCGTGTTTCTGAGAAACAGGAATATGTCCTTGTAACTACAACACTATTTACTTACCAGATATATGAAAGAAAATAAATATATATTCTTGATACAAGTTGATTGGTACAGTAAATGATGCAATGAATAAGATGGATATATTTAAAAAAGTGTTTCCTGAGATGTTATTAGCTATATACCTGATTGAAGGGAACACGGAAATGTGTTAAGAATTTTGCCAGAAATGAAATAAAAGCGACATGAGATGATATGAAATGTTGTTGCTTTTGTAGAAATAGGTTCACAGCTATTACCTATAATATGTTTTTACAAGTTATTATAGTATCAGCTTGTTTAATTGTTACCAGCTTTTATATTCTTTTGCGTTATTTAAAAATGTTTTCATCATTTGATTTCAAACACCGATTTATGTTTTTGGATTAATCAAATGGAAATGGTCAGTTTGTAAATACAGTATGAATGGAACGTGACTAATAAGTATCTGAGACCATAACATTCTTTATCATTGGGTCGTTCTCATAATCACATATCTAAAATTTTGATAGATTAAAATATATAACATGATGAATTGCAAGTCATGCGATTACTTGGATATTGAGCATGCGAAAAGTTTGTGTTCAGAAAAAAATATAAAGTCGGAACCAGGGGCAACGTTGTCATTCCGATTTCTTAGATTGAAAACGGAAAAAACATAATACAGTTTGCCAATACAGTTACGTTTACCCTTAGTCTCAAAACATGATTGGTCTACCATACTATGAACACATGTCAAAGGTGATAGGTGAATTGTTCTGAGAAGACGTGTTCGCTTCGGCTCTCGACAAAAACAAAAAAAATCAAGTAAGTGCTTCTAAGGAATTTCAGTCAGCTTATTCTGTGTAGAATACATGGGAAAGATATGGGAGTTAATAGTTACCCTTGTGCTTAAATGGGAAAGAGCAAAGGTGGATACAAACGAAAGAAAGGTAGTGGAAAGGGAAGTGATATGGAATGTGGGGCTAGGACCAGGGGGAGATTTGGATCAACGCCACGCGAGGTGAGTGAGGCTTTGAGTGTTGCAAACATACTGAGTCAGACAAACGATATTTTGATCTAAAATCCTAGAAAATCTGGTTGTAGCACTCCTGTATTGATACCGCAAGCAACTGACCCAGCAGAGGCAGAGGCAGAAGAAAATTTGAAAGTTTTTGAAAATACCCCCCGTAGATCCCCACCCAGAAATATGGCTTCTAATACCAACCTGATAACCCCCTCCCCCCTAGTGTGAACGATGAACAGAATGGGAAATCGCCAACAAACGCAGATATTATCACATATTTAGCCAGAATAGACCCGCGAATCGCTTCAGTAGAGAAAAAACTGTCAAAGCTAGAAACACTAGAAAACAAAGTAGACCATTTTGACTCTGAGCTTAAGAAGCTGTGGCTACATATAGAAGATACAGAATGTAGAAGAAAGAATGGATGAAGTAGAATTTTCAAGCGGTTTAACGCAGGACAAATTAACGCAGATGAAGAAGGAACGGGACCAGATGAAAGACACTGTTACATATCTCCAATCCAAGTCTATGCGTAACAATCTTATTTTCTGTAATTTTCCTGAAAGTCCAAACGAGAAATCAGAAGAGACGGAGTGCAAATTGAGAAATTTCATTATAGAAAAGTTGTAAATAGCACAGGAAACAGTGGAATCTCTTAGTATAGAAAGAGCGCACAGAATGGGACAGCACACACACGGACGCACAAGGAAAATTGTATGCAAGTTCAACAAATTTACAGAGAGGGAAATGATAAGGAAACAGAAACACAAACTTCGAAAAAGTGAATTTTACATACACGAACAATTCCCTGCAGAAATTGTAGAAAAAG